>JAJMFE010000020.1:0-51376 GCA_030574555.1 Tortispora phaffii | reverse complement strand
TCTTCTATCCCCGTCAGTCCAATTGAACGCCGTTCTAAATTCTGGTAATTATTTAACCATTATTTTTTTTCTTTATTCTTTTTTTCTGTTCTTGGTTCTTGTTTCTGTGTGTTAGTCCTACTATGACCAATACCCAAGAACGAACTGGGAGATCTTGTACTCGGCGCACTCCCCCAGTAAATACTGGTGGTGTAATCGAACAACAACCTTCAACGGCCATTGATCCGCAGAATTCTACCTCGGAATTATCTATCCAAAACACAACCGGATCGAAAAAGTATTTGCTCGATGAAAAGGCCCGCAAGGAACGCTGCGCCTGGCAGGCCATGTTGCTATCGGCTCTCACCAGCGATGTCATCGTGTCGGAAAAACGTCGCTTCCACTATTCCAACGTCGATATCGGATCCTCCAGCTCCAAAAACGATCTGTGGCTTGGCGTCGTTGCTCGCTATAACGACCGCAGTGTCGCTGCCGAACGCAAAGTCGTCGAGTACCAGCGCAAACAGGTGTCCAGTGTGATCGACGAGGTTCTTCAGTTCCGCGCCCCCGACAACCAGGCTGAAGCCGAAACCACTATAAAAGATTTGGTCGACCATTTCGAGCTCTGTAGAACCTATTGGCCCTCTAGCAAAGCCATGGAGGGCGATTACCCGGTCTTGCTGGGCCGCAAGTTCTTGGACCGCTACGAGGCCTTGGTTGCTTGGACCAATATCACTTACTTCATCAATCTCTGCTACTCCCGCATGCGCGGCGTCATTGAAGAGGAACACAATATGACCAATTTCTTTACCTCCACCAACTTCGACGCCCACTTGCAGGAAGATCTCCATGTGCCGTATCTCGACCATGCTCTCCGCAACGTCTCTGTCGACGTTATCGTCAACAAGCCGTTTCTGTTGAACATTCGGAAAATCGGTCTTCGTGGCCGGTCGATTATGATCGACCATAGAACCGCCTTGGAAGAAATGAACGTCCCCTCGTTCGTAGACTCTTTGGTCGGCTTGAACTGTTGTTCTCCTCATATCGTTCTGCACTACATCTTGGTCAGGGTACGGGATGTGAAGAGCTTTAATCATTTCAGTACCATGTCCATGTACCAGTTTCTCAAGTATCTCAAACAATGCTTCTCGGCTGCTATGGCAGTCAAGCAAGCTTTTGTTCGTTTTGTTCAACCTGGCCGAGGCTGGGCGGTGCCAAATTATCTTTCCGGTGTGTTTGACGAGGTCATTGCCAGTTCCATGCTCATTTATTTCGAACTATTCCAAAGCCTTGTGTTTGATTCAAACCCCCATCGCTCCTTGGACCAGTCCATTAAAGCCGTCGATGAACTGGAAGTAGAATGGGATTTCTTTAGTAAATTCCCCGCTTGTTTCGATCGTACCTCTAAACCCTTGGCAGAGATATTCACTTCCATGCTCAATAAAGCCGTGGCTCAGCTTAACGACTTTGTTTCCAATGTATTACCGGATCCGCCTATCCGCGAAGAAGAAGCCCTGGCCGAGTGGTACAATTATACCCTTGATCAGATTCGCGGTAACCAGCGTCGTCTTTTACGACACTATAACCTATTTGTTAGTGAGTTCACCGATTGTGTTGAATATTGTCTAGACTCTGATCAATTGGTAGTAGTCATTAACTCGTTACTGGTATCCGAGTACTTTTTAGCCTTGCCTGATGATTCACAACATGATGGGGTCTATATAGTTGCGGATAGTTGTATATATGATGACCCGGAAGTGCTGAACTTGATTTTGAACGGCTTCCAGGTTGAAACTAGTGGCCTACATCCTCATGTTCCGGAGTTTATCTTTATCATTTCCCCCAATGAGCCTATACTTTGGGAAGGCAGAACCCTTCACACTAAGATCAACTATAATTCAGACGTTTTGGCTGGCCACGTGAGAATTATTGCCAATGGAAGAGGAAATGCGATCTCCAGAGCTCGAAAATTCATTGCTGATCTTTTGTCTGAAGAGCCGGAAATTGTGCCCCATCGAATATGCACAACGGTGACCGTGAATGACGAGTTTACCGGTATATCCCATGAATTTGATAAATTAGCTATTGCCATCATGAATACCCCGTTGATCATGAATCGGTTTAGTTCTTGGTCACGGTGTGATGACGCGATTCATCATTGTTTTGTTTATGCTGCGGAATTGGTCCATAGCGTTTTGCGGGTGTTTCCCGGCGATGAATCCCGGCGAGTGGATTTCACGTTGAGAATGATTCAATTAGGACAGCGGTGGGTTAAGTTTATCTGTGAGGGCACCGACAAGTCTGACCGTCGGACCTTTCGATGGACAGTAACTGCCCTGGAGTTTGTTATGTCGGTGACTCGCGGGGTTAATATATTGATGATCAGTGACAAGGATTTTGATCAACTGACCGAATGCATTTCCGGATGCATGTCATTGCTGATATCCCACTTTGATATCATGGGCGCTAGAGCCCGGACGAACGAAGCGGAGGAACGGGCATACTTGCAGGCTTTCCGAAAGCTGAGTCATGACACCAACTTATCGGTGCAAAGCCGGACAGTTCGTATAATGGAAAAGCTGCAGAATCTCGAACTAAACCATAGTAACCAGCATTGGAAGAAGGCGGTTAGCGGGCGAGTGATTGACGATCAAAGCAGTGATGCGCAGTACTTGTCGTTTTTGCTGACATCGTCATCTAAGGTCGCGTTACGATGGCACCAAGGACAATTTATTGGAGGAGGCACATTTGGGTCTGTTTATATGGCGATGAATCTGGATACTGGCGGAGTCTTGGCTGTGAAAGAAGTTAGGATGCAGCATAATAAGGCGCCGGAGATTGTTGCGCAGGCTATTTCTGAGGAGATGAAAGTCATGGAGATGTTGAGTCACCCTAATGTTGTGCAGTACTTTGGGATAGAAGTACATCGAGACCGAGTGTACTTGTTCATGGAATACTGTGAGGGAGGGTCGTTGGCGGCGCTGGTGAGCCACGGTCGGATTGAGGATGAGACGATTGTGAAAGTGTATGTGTTCCAGATTCTTCAAGGGCTGTCGTACTTCCATGCGGCGGGGATCACCCATCGCGACATGAAGCCAGCGAATATATTGCTGGATGGGAACGGGGTGATCAAGATTGTTGACTTTGGAGCAGCAAAAGTGTTAGCCCAGAAAGGGCGGGCGGAGGTTCTTGATTTGGATGCGTTGCGGAAATCGATCACGGGCACACCGACCTACATGGCGCCGGAGATGATTTCTGGACGGAAAGATGGAAACCACCGGCTGGGCAGCGAAGATATCTGGTCGCTGGGATGCTGTATAGTGGAGATGGTGACCGGCCGGCTGCCGTGGTCGGATCTGGACAATGAATGGACGGTGATGTATCATATTGCTACGGGACATGCGCCGATGCTTCCTACTTCTAGTCAGATGTCAGCTGAAGGACTAGAGTTTCTCCAGTTGTGTTTTGAGCGAGATCCCGATCGCCGTCCAACTGCTACCGAGCTGTTACAGCATCCGTGGCTGGCGTCGGTTGAGATTGGCAAACAACCGGGCTAATAAAAAGGAGAAAGAAAAATTAAAGGAAACTAAGCTGATTTTTTATTTATCTGTTAATTTATGATAATTATAATGACCATGGGATTTTTTTTTGTTGTTGCTATTCGTATGATATATTAAACTCGTTATCAGACAGAGTCTTTGGCACAGTCTTTGGCAGAGTCTTTGGCAGAGTCATTTAAACTCTATTTGGTAGAATGACTCATTTATATTTCAAGCTACTGAGCCGGGACAAACCAAGCAGATGGTTTTGGATTTGTCTAAAACTATATAAATATATTTATCTAACCGTGTGCTACATACCAAGAAATTTGTATAGTTTTTACTCCAGCGAAGTTAGTCAAAACCAACAGAGTTGTTTTGTGTGGACGATATAAGCTTTGTTCTAAGTTTTGGCCAGCTCGTCTGGTATTGGCAATAGACTATTTTGCCATCGAGTGTGGACTTCTTGCCAAGCTCTGATTGGACAACGACTAAAATAAGTTAAATTGCATATTGATGTGCCAAGTAAGGAGGCCGGGTTTCACCTCATCCCACTTTCTTCTTTAACCCTCTTTTATCTAATCGGTCTTATAAAGATAAGACTTTAACTGTTTTCTTTTCTTATTTATTTTTGTTGGGTTAGAATGTCGTCTTTTGGGTCGAATGGCCACACTTCGCCGATTCGTATTGGTTCGTCTTTGCGAGACTCGGTGTCGGCTAACTATGGAGACGAAGATGAAATTCCGTCCGACGGAATTACTTTATATTCTCATCGAGTAAGTATTATATATATAGTTGTTTAACAATTTTGAATACTAACTAAAAGTCTGCTCCGAACGGTACGTTTTCTTATTTTTTCTTTGTTTGTAGACAATTTTGGCTAACATTAGCGTTTAAGATTTCGATCTTGCTGCATGAACTAGAACTGAAACATCGCACGGTTTATCTTGATTTCAAAAAGGTAAGTTTCTAGTGGACTACTTAGCAGCTACTTAGCAGCTACTTAGCAGCAACTAACTAAGAACGAACAGAAATCGCCTGCGTATTTGTCCATAAACCCCAATGCCCGAGTTCCGGCAATTGTCGACCATGATGCCGACGATTACAGTGTATGGGAATCCGGCGCCATCACGCAATATCTATGTGAGAAAAAAGGCGGGATCTGTAGTCTGTGGTCCCAGGATTTGCGGGAAAAAACTCAGATCGTCACTTGGCTCTATTTCCAAAGCACGGCCCAGGCAACCATGATCGGCCAGGCCTTGCATTTTATGCATTTCAGTCCTGTCCGAGTGCCGAGTGCCGTGGAAAACTATGTCAACGAGGTCCGCCGAATGTACGGAGTGGTTGAAATGGTTCTGGCGGAGCGTCGGGAACAGCTTTTGATGGAATGCGAGGCTCTTGACGACGAAGGAGAAATCTTGGAGTCTCGCAAAAAGGTTTCTGAACGCCCGATGTGGCTGGTAGGCGATCGCACAACTGTTGCCGATTTGGCGTTTGTGCCTTGGAATGAAGTGGTCGACAAAATCGGTATCCAACTCTCCCGTGAGTTTCCTGATGTCTATATGTGGCATACTGCAATGTTACGGCGGCCAATGGTACGTCGAGCCATGCTTGGAACTTCCAGTACTGAATGACGCTGTGCGTTTTGGCTGGCCATTAACTGGCTCTTTTTTCTACGATGTCATGTCTTTTCCTTAAACTTACTTGCTTTGCATCATACCGCTACGACTGCCCTTCTTGATCATGGTCCTATTGTATCTGGCGAGTATAAATATATCAGCATAGATAGATGTATAATTACATAGGTAATATTAGCATTGCACATGGACCGTCTAGTTCAGTTAACAACAATCCACTGGAAACTCTAATGTCGATGATTAAACTAAAGCGAAAGAGGATCGATCTTGTTGGTCAGCCAAACATCGGCATTGGAAGGGTATCCCAGACTAGAGAGCTCCTGGTCGGCGATATAAGGCGAATCGACTAAAAATACCGGTGTCTTCTCCCGAAGGCTGGCAGCATTGCTGTCCACGAATAACGGCAAGAAAGACGGGTCTGGTTCAGGAATCAAAAACGATGTGGGTTCAGAATTAGCAGATTCGGCAGAATTAGCAGAATTAGCAGAGTCAGCAGAGTCAGCAACCAGTAAGGTGGAGGCAGTAGATAAAGGCGTTAATCGTGGCATGGAGGTTGGCCCGTTGCTGTCGACGAATCTCATGGTTTGCGGCAGGAACACAGAGTCGGGCTCGGAATCAACATCGGTCGAACTATCGGTAGCGAATAACTCTGGGTTTGAAACCCGCCAGTCGGCCGGAGAACAGAAACTCGGCGCTGACTCCGACAATGGAGAGAACATCGGGTTCCGTGTACTGTCTACCAAGGACGATGCAGCCGGGCCCTGGAAAAAGGCATAGCTGGCTATCTTGTGGGATCGGGGTGATGGTTTAAGATGCTGTGCAGAAAAAGAGACGTCTCCAGCGTCAATCGGGGAAGAGGAAGATGCCGCTGCGGGATGTATTTGCACCGATTTGGAGCGGGTCTTCTTGTTGTTGTTGCTGTTGCTGTTGCTGCTGTTGCTGCTGTTGTTGTTGTTGTCATCGGCGGTGTCGGCGGTGGTGGTGGTGGTGGTGGTGGTGGTGGTATGTACATCAGGAGAAGGAACAGTAGTAGCCGACCTAGAGGAGTCTCCATCGACATCATGTTCAATATCGGAATCGTGTTCGCCATCGGAATGATGGCCTCCAGAAAGCAAGGTTTGAGCAGTCGGACGATCTTTGGTCAGTTCGCGGATCAAATGGTTGATCGAGATCTCTTGAGACTCGCCCACCAAATCGCGCAGCAGATCTTTCGGATCCTCGTTTGAGCAGTTGATCCTTTGTACTAATTCTTCCAGTCCTGCTTGCAAAAGCTCGACTCGAGACTCCAGCAGCTCGATGTAGCCCGGCGGGTAGGATTTCTCTCGCGGTTTCTTGCGTTCGGAAAACGAGCAGATCTTGTGGTCTGCCACACAGCGCGAACAAGGCCGTCGGCCGTCGCATTTCGCTTTTTTGATCCGACAACAATCACAAGCCTTGCCGACCCGGCGACGAGGCAATTCGTGCGGCGGGTGATGGCCATGGCCATGCCCCACTGCCGGCGAGCCGGGGGCCGAATCGTTCAAATGAGAATGGTGGAGAGAAGCGCCCATTTAGATTGGGAGTAGTTATCACTGTGGACTCTCAATACACAAATTCTATATGGTATAGCAATAAAAGAAGATAATAAAAACGGATAGTGAAATAGAAGATATAGAAATCTAGTAGAAGATATAGAAATCTAGTCTCTATACTATGGTAAAGCAAGATATACTAATGGATACTACACTTTGCTAAAAAAGAAACCCATTCAACTGTAAATAGTGTGGCAAAACAGAGGTCAGATAGTCTACCGCAAGAAAATATCAGATAGATCCAGAAAGTGGAGAATCATGTATTTACCTCTGTATATATAGTATTAAGTCAGCGTCAGCTTAATTGCACGAGATACAACCTTAATTGTAGTTTGGGCAAATTACAGTGAGATCTCGGCGCGATTAAGGTTTAACCAGTCCCGAATGTACTGAACTGGCTAAATTCGGCATCGCGGAAACGTCAGCAGTAACGGGCCAGTCACCGGGCCATGGTTCTGCAATATTGAAAAAAGAAAATCGAAAATACAATATACATTATATTCAATTGCTTGGCGTGATATTTTGTAATCTTAAGCATGGTTAATATCTTGATTGTATTCGTTTATTTTCTTGGCACTCACAGTACTCTGGAACTACGAGTCAACCACATGCCGGATTCCGAAGGAGCAAGAAACCCACCTTAAGTTTTTGAATGACATAGTTCCCAGAAGTAGTAGCGCCCACCAAGATGAATAAACAGCGTTAAAAGAAAAAAATAAAGGGTTTTTTTATAACGTTGTTTTTCATTTTTTTTTTTATTTTTCTTTTGGGTTTATAAAATCAGCTACGATTTTTGTCTGGTATTTTTCTTTTTCTGCTTTTGCTTGTTGTGAATGGCTCTTCTTTCTTTATGCCGTATGCCGTTTGCTTTTTTCTTGATTATTAAGCCTTGCGCAGAAGGGACGTAACTTTATTTCGCATGATCTCAAATCTTAAATCTCAATTAGGAAAGGATCTTTACCGCTCACCGGGGTAATACTTGCAAAAGATATTAGTTGTAATAGCAAGCACTACAGAGTGACAATTATAAAGAAATGAAATTATTAAAATAAACAATTATTTTTGTTTTATTAAGATTTTTTTTTCTGTTATTTATCTGTCTTTGCTGAATGGTTCGATTTGTAGGCCTTTCGATGGTGCGGCTCACTAGATTAGTGACGGCTTGGCCTTGTTATATTTAATAGTTTATGAAATATTGTTCACTTCCATTGGTTGCATTTTATGTTATGAGAAATCGCAGACTTCTATACAATATGTTAGTCAATTGTTAGCCATCACACTGCATTACGGCCATATCTAAAATACACTGATGTATTTCGTGTTAAATGGTTGTTGTTAATGGTAGAATCTAAACTGGTTTCACTAGAATAAAGCTAGTGAAACCAATCAAAATTAACAGACGATTATAGTGACAATACTAGAAGATTAGTTTTAATTAGCTGTTATATGAGATACCTAGATTGCAGAATCATTCGGTTTACTCTTCTAAAGCGATTTTCTTATAGCAAAAGAGCAGCACTGAGGTATATTCATAAAGAGATCTTTCGTTTTCACAATATATTACTCTCAATAGAGATATTTATCAAATACAAATCTATGCAACACTCATCACGATAAAAACAACAGCTAGAATAGAACTAATTAATTAATCATTTCGGCCAGTGACTAAAAGTGAGATGAAAATCGCCTATGTAAAATAAGAATAGATCTATCGATATTATAAACATTTGTAGACTATACTGAAATTTTCCATTCGAACCAATCGAGCCAATCGAACAAATCGAACCAATTCGTCTCTTATAGTGTATCTAGATCTCTGTATTACATACTTATTGGCTTATGCAATAGCTATACCATACTTCGGAATACCAATTAAAGTACCAGCTCGTGTATGACATTACTTAGACTTTTAAACCGGCTATATTCAAAACATAAATTACTGCTTTTTTTTATTGCTATTTTTATTGCTTTTTTTATTGTTGTTTTTTTTATTCAGTTCTGGCCCTAATAACCCTACTTCTGGATGATCCTATACCGGTTACTCACACCGCCAAGCCAAAAACTGTAATTCCAACAACTTAAATCACCAGACCATTTCCATCACACCTTTTACTATTCTACATCGCGCCACTACATGCCAATTGGTCTCTAATAGAGTGATCCTTGGTTATTTCCGTGTTAAAATCTTTCCAAGATCGTTCTCTATTTAGGTATTTGCCACAGACTGCCTTTATTAGGATATTTTGGGTCTGGCTGATATGTCTGATCCTCTCGATACTACTATTTCGTCGTCGTCGTCGTCGTCGTCGTCGTCCGCCACCGCCACTGCTACTGCCCGCAAATCGTCAAATCCGTCAATTGCGTCGTCGCCAGGAATTGCTTCGCGACCTCCTGTTTCGCCCCGCGCGCCGGCAACTCCCGCAGCTGCGGTCTCAGCCACTGCGTCTGGACGACAAGGCAGTGTGGCCGATCTTCTGTCGACGCCGCCACTATTGGATTCCAATGCGCCGAAACGTGATTGGTCCACCGTGTGTTTAGAAGAATTGACTCAAAACGACCGGTTGGTGTATGTTGAAGGATCAGTATCGGCCGAAGAGGCCCATAATCTGCTTCTGACCCACGGGCTCACGTCGATCGCGGTGCGGGTGAACCCCGAGGATCCCACGGTTTCCACATCGTTCGATTATGCTAATATCAACGCGTTTCTGTTACTGATGCTAGACAAGATTCAGGTCCCCGACCCTACTCCGGAATCCGAGGAGCTTATTGCCCGCGCCCGCCAACGGCTTCCGGTGCCGGTATCGTTTGTCGCATCGTTGGGGATGAAGGAACCGTTCATTAAAGTCCCGGTCACTGAAACAGTTGGCGCGGCAGTCGAGATCTTTGGGTCTGGAGTCCATCGTATCGCCGTGACAAAACACCAGGCTGACGGGGGCAGCGCCACGGTGATCGGCATTTTGTCCCAGCGACGATTACTGCGCTACTTGTGGTCGAACGCCCGCAGTTTCCCCGGGTTGGATACGGTTCTGCAGGCAACATTGGCCGAGCTGCGTATAGGCTCGTCTGAGGTCGTGTCTATCTCGGGCGACGCTCCTTTGATCGAAGCGTTTATGCTGATGCATCAGGGCGCCATTTCGTCGCTGGCCGTGGTCGACGCCAAGAATAATGTTTTGGGCAACATTTCGGTCGTCGATGTTAAATACGTCTCGTCGTCCAGTAAAGCGCATTTGCTCCATGAACCCTGCAAGGCCTTTATCACCCATGTCCTGAGCGGCCGCGGCGTCGAGGACGGCAAGGACTCTTACCCGGTGTTCTACGTCCACCGCACCTCGACCTTGGCCCATGTGATTGCCAAGTTGGTGGCCACCAAGAGCCACCGCATGTGGGTCACTGATCCAGCGGTGCCTGCTTCTCCGGACCTCGATTCTCCGGCTACCACGGTCGGGTTAACTTCTGGCAAACTGGTCGGCGTGGTCAGTCTCACTGATATTTTCAATCTCCTGGCTCGCATGCTCGGCAAGGCTTCTGATCCTTTAGAAGGACGCCGCCAAAGACGCAGCAGTTCTTCTAGTAGTCAATCGGCCCGGTCTCTTTCCATTGGCGAATTGCGCCGCAGTTCTTCTATTGACAGGAACTCTCGTCGGCCATTATAAAGCTATGCCAACAAAAACGAAAAAAAAAAAAAAAAAAAGTAATGTGTTTTCACCCTTCTTTTGTTTAATGACAGTTTATCATTTTTCTTAACTATATAACCTTTAGTTTAGTTCTTTGTTTAGTTCTTTGTCTAACATTTTGCTAGCATTTTGCTAGCAATTTGTAAGATCAGCCATCAACTTTCATCGTCCTGCAATATCTGGCCAAACCAATTATATCACCTCCTAATCTTTCCCAATAGTGTCGTTCGCCTAACAACCAAATTTTTGGAAAAAAACAATTTCCTACCATTTACAAACAATTTCCTACCATTAATTTAATTTTCTTTCTTTTTTACCACAATTATTGACTTATTCATTATATATTGATTATGATGCGGTCAATAAAATCGGCGTCTATTTCTATACGTCGATTTTCCGTCTCGCGGCCAATATCTAAAACTACAGTCAAAGTTGCCCAAAAGCCAATACCAACGTCTCACAAGACCTCGGTTTCCGAACCAACTAATACCGGTGGCAATATTATTCCTCCTTCGGAAATGGTAGCAGATCGAAAAGTTGAAGATCCGGAACTGAAACATGCAATCAAGTTTGCGCAGGCTCAAGCAATCATGTTGGCCAACGCCGAAGCTCGAAAAGCTATTTTGAACCTCGCCCGATCGTCTTCAAATCCAGTACAAACCACCGAAACCGGTCCTCGTCTTCAAAGTGGACCCGACGAGCCATTGACATTTTATGAGCGGTATGAACGGAACAATCGGTTTATGGAGATGTTTGGAAATATGGGTTCGACGCTGGTTAGTCGGTTCTCATATGAAGCTGCTCGGAAAGATCCTCCGGGTCCTGAGAAAGTAGCCGTTTCACATCTTCTGGCTGCTGGAGCTCATCTGGGGAACCATACTGAGATTTATAATCCTCGAAACCAGCCGTTTGTTCATGGGAAACGGTCCGGGGTCTATATTTTTGATTTGGAGAAGACGTTGGTCCAATTGCGCCGGGCTGCCAATGTGGTCCGCGAGGTTGCTAAAGCTGGCGGGTTGATATTGTTTGTGAACTCTAAACGGGACCAGATAAATGCGGTTTTAGAAGCGGCTCAACGGGCAAAAGCTCCTATTGTGGTCGACCGCTGGATCCCGGGAGTTCTCACCAATGTCGAGGTTCGTCGTTCGAGCCAGCTCAACCTGGTTTCTTTGGATATGGGCGACAAAGTCATCGAAAGAGTGTCTAGTTCTAATCATCAGGTCTTTCCTGATTTAGTTATCTTTTTCGATGTGGCCAAGAACAAAACCGCTTTAAAGGAGTGTAACGATGTCAATGTGCCTACAATCGGAGTGATTGATTCCGACTGTGACCCTACTTTAGTGACGTATCCCATTCCAGCTAACGACGATAGTGTTCGAAGTATTGAACTTATTGCTGGTGTTCTTAGCAAAGCGGCTCAGCAAGGAAATAACGACCGCATTCGTGAGGCTTTAGCTGATGAAGACCGGGGGGTATCGATTGATGACGCTGCATTGATGGCTCAATGATTACTATCGAGACCTCCTTGATGATTTTTATGCCAAAACAAAAAACAAAAAAAAAACAAAAAAAAAGAAAACAAAAGGGTATATTATATTACATTGTCTATGTGTATACCTTGCATCAAAGACTCATTGGATAACATCCTTTATGACTATATTATATGTGCTAACCCCTCACTGTCAAAAAAAAGAACCTTCTTGGTTATGCATTACCTTTATGACCATTCTTATCTGTTCGTTTACAATTATTCTTGTATGGACTAAACGGGCTACAGAGTATTATTTTTAACGAGATGTTTCATTAGTACATAGTGCATAGTGCATAGTACAGCTAGCTGTTGCATATAAGTACCAGCTACTAACACTAGCTACTAACACTAGCTACTGCACACTAGCAACTATTCGTTCGTAGTCTGCAAATGTTAATTTACATTTCGATCCTTGGTATCTTGTTAGTTTTATCCCCAAATCTGGCCAGTCCTTAGGAGAACCATGGTACCCGGCCTTTCGAACCAAGTGTTCCAGTGTCTCCTCCTTAGACCATCCGAATTCCGTAGGTACATCAGGCAAAAAAGTAGCTGATTTCGATCGTCCGCCTAAGGAAAACTTGATTTGAATGCCGTGTTTACCTAGTTCCCAATCCAAGGGGCCTTGAGCCGGTTCGAATTGAGTTAACAACGTCACTGAAGCCTCGAGTTGCGACAATTCGGATTTAGAAATCGGCTTGAACCGATGATCTTGTAATGCTGCAATTAAAGCGTAGTCTTTTAACCCTTTCTCAATCGGTAAAGAACTAAACGTTCCAATACATCCTCGTAGATCACCCGATTCGGCAATATCATACGTCACAAACAATGGAGATTCCATTACCGACGATTCTACATTGTACCCTTGCTTTTCAGTCAATTTTTTTATTTCATTATAGCTTTTGGCAGGTCTTCCGTCAAGATGAGCTGCAAGAACCTCAAAAACATATGCGCAATGTGCAGCAGTGGCCATTTTATCAAATGAACTGGATCCACTAGTATGAAATTAGGTTTTTGATGATTCTAATCTCGAATATTCACTTTCCAGTACCTATTTGGCGGCTCATCAAAAGACGTTGTTGGTGAATATAATAGTGGCAGTAAGATACAGATAAATAGTTTGATTGAATATTAAATTAGATATTCGCTACTGATAGTGCTATTACTAAGAGGCGCTATTACTCAAGAGCGTACTATTATTACCTGTAGGCGCTATTACTAAGAGGCGCTATTATATTTGGTAGCCCAACTACTACATTTCAACCAATATGCTGTTTTATCTCATTATTATTCTATCGTATTGCTTAATGGTATTATGATATTGTGGTCAATCTTACTAAGAATCCTATGTGATGCATGATTTGTCAGAAAAGTTTATGCCATACATTAATGCATAATTCTTCCTCAGGGTCGGCTACAAGTACCAAATGTATGTTCCAATAATTCATTTTAGCACTCGATGTGGTTTTTACCGGCACTTTTTATTGGCATTGCAGTAGCTAAGAATTATGATCCAAATCAAGAGCTTCTTTCAGGGATATCTGACTTAAGTAATAAGCTAGTCCAAGATCCATTGAACTACGAAGCATTGCTCAAAAGAGCAAACCTCTTTATAGGTCTTGACAAACATGAACATGCTTTGCGAGACTTAGATCATATTCTTGATGAAGATTCCGACTTTACACGGGCTCGTACTGCTAGAGCTCGGGTGTATACTGAGCTCGGCCGCTGGAAGGACGCCATTGCGGATCACGAAAAACTGAGTAGTGACTTTTCACACATTACTCAGTTACTGGAACAGGAGAATGCTGCTAACAATGCTTTTCATGAAGGAAAGTATAATCAATGTATCGAGCTCGCATCGTCAGTGCTGAGACAAGCCCCTCGGGCCTCAGCCATTCAAGATCTAAGGGTAATGTGTTACCTTAGATCTGAAAAGTTACATGCTGCGGCATGGGATATTGCCCAATTAACTGAAGCAAATCCTCAAAATGTCACCCAGGTCGTTCTCCTTTCTTCCATTCTATATTTCTGGAAGGCCGATTACAAGTCGTACAAGAACACCATTGATAGAGCGTCCATTCACAATCCCGGCAGTAAGCTCATTGCTCATTTAGACAACTTCGTCAAAACTTACCATAAAGAGTTGTCTACTCAGCTCGATCTTCCTGCCGGTCCCGACCGGAAGTTCATCTCTCGTACGGAAACCATTATCAAAAAGATCCAGGAACAGTACAGTATCCCCAGGCTTGATAAGCAGAGCGCTTTGCTATTAAAACTGTACAGCTCCAAATGCTCCAAGCTCAATAGTTTGGGAAAGTTTCAACAAGCTGCCCATTTCTGCAGTACGATCTTGGAGTACGATCCGTTTCATGTTGTTGCCAATATTAATAAGGCCGACGTCATGCTTCTTGAATCTAAGTACGACGAAGCCATCGCCTTTTTGGAGGAGCTTCCGTTGAATCCGGAGATTAGATCAAAAATCCTTCTGATCAAGAAAAAACGAGATGAGCCACCCTCAGGCAACTTCTATCAGATGTTAGGGGTTCCCCAAACAGCTACCTCGGCCGATATCCGCCAGGCCTTCAGACTACGAGCTAGGAAATATCATCCTGATAAGACGGTATCGGGGCTTACCAAAGAGCAGCTACAGGATATCATGGCTAATATAAATCTGGCGTACGAAACTTTGATCGACCCTAGCCGCAGACGCAACTATGATCTCTCGCTATCTGATCCTCTTAATGCCAACTCCCGGAGGAATAGAGGAGGGCCCACAGTTTTCATGATGCATAATGGTCCACGAGTTGTATTCCAAAATGGACATAAATTTTCTGGTCCAAAGGTATTTAGACTATGATGACCCGAAGTTATTTAGACTATGATGACCGACGTTATTTAGACTATGATGTATTTTTCCATTAATGTATTATGCGGGTGTGTCTATTCTTAAAAAGTTTCCCTATTCTTAAAACGACTTCTAGTATTAATAATGTAATGTCAATTAAGTAAAGACGAATTAAATTTCCTTTGCTTTTTACCCTTTTTCCCTTCTCCATTCAGAAAGACTACTAGTTGGCGGTAGATCACTGGTGCCGCAACCCTTTCTTCAGGTAACATAGAGTAGAGTAAGCCGTAAAGTCGATTTCGACGCATCGGAACAAATTCGCCCAATGCAAATAGTTTTAAAACGGTGGATGAGAAATAATAAAGCTTGATTAGCTCGACCAATAGTAAAAAGGACCGAAACATGGATTGGATCGGTAACGGTTTCGGGTCTATCTTAATATAACTGGTATTATTAGTATTGCCGGGGGCAGTGTAGGGCAACAGCGTCAAGCTAAACCCTCCGGGCAATCGCTTAGAGTCCTTGATACGCAGCATCAGAGGAAATAAAGGGAAATGATTAAAGAAAGCAAGAGATGATTCAAGGAGAAGATTGACTGCAATAATGGCTACCCGAGCCAATGCAAAAGAGAAATAGAAGACAAACACCGTTAACCAGAGAAAGACTAAGACGGTGAAGAGTAAAGTGCCAGTTAGCCGCTGGTCCAAATCATATTCGCAGGAATCTATACGTTTCCTGAGAATATTTCTGCGTTTACCGCGAAGAAGATGAAAGAGAGAGATGAGTATGGTTGTTTGCAGATTATAGAACCGAGCAGATGCAATATAGAATGAATAGATGTGAATGGTTGCCAAAGAGATCAGATCAGAGATTAGTGAAAGAAGAAAAGTGATGCCAAAGTAGCCAGACCAGCCCAGGCAAGTGACGAGAGTAGAAGTGGAAGGACAGAACAGTTTGGCGGTGTGAGCGGCTGCGTCGATGACCCAGAGACAGAGTTCGCCAAAAAAGGAAGCCAGTTGATTATTAATTTTTATTCCCGCAGGAGAGTCCATCAACCATATTACGGCAAACCGAATTTGGCGCACCAGAACAATATTGACAAAGCGATTAAGATGTTGCGCAATAGAATCGCGATTATCGAGTATGAACCCGCCGACACCGACGCCGATGATGACATCATTGGCCATTAGCCATAAGGTGTTGTAGAACCGGATGTACTCGGGTTGGAAAACATTGAGGCTCTTCCATCCCCTCCGGCGCCGGAATATTGCCATGTATTGGACAGGAAGGTAGCAGAGCTGTTTCAGCCGCAGATCTAGCTGCATGGCGGTGGCGGAGATTTCCTTCAATGGAGCCCAATGGATACGGAATCGTTGTTCTATCAGTGTTAACAGCAATTCGGCGACAAGTCTTAGACCCATATACAGCAGCAACAGTAGATAATTGAGAACATACGCCGCTTGGGTTCGAGTAGCTTTTAAAACTGAGAGTAATTGAGGAGATAGGTTAGGCCAGCACCGCAACGGTTTGGAGGCGGACAACTCCAAGGAAGTCCTTTCGATCAAACAACCAACCTCGTAGGAACAATTGATCTGGTTGACACAGGTATGGAAGTTGGTATCCAACCCAGTTAATTTTCTTGGGGCGATGTGATAGTCGATCTTCTGTTTAAGAAGACGGTTTAGATTTCGAGAGGCTACTAAAGGATGTTCGATTTCGTCATCGATTCCGGTATACTGATCGCGAATCACGAGTTCCAGTCCTAGGGGTGCTATAGAATAATATTGGAGTTTGCGAGGGATAGGACGTGAGAATAGCAAGACCAAAAATTCATAACCGGGTTTTTTCAAATGAAATTCAGGTACTGGTGATTCAATCGAAAACGATCCATGCAGCGTATCTACAGACAAATCTGGCGCAGAGTAATCGGGACTGATCTGGCCAATAATTGAGAGTTTCTTAGAGCCACAAAAGTGATAAATCCGATCTAAAGGTTCGCTATCCATAACCAAAGCATTTTTGTCAATAAGAGATTTGAACGATTGAGTTTGATCGATGGGCACAGCGGCCACTACCACATAATCATTCGAGGCGTTTTTCCACCCGATCAAAGCACGGGGAAATTTGGCAGGCGAAATATCGACGGGCCAGAAAACCCTACAACACGGCATGACAATATTTTGTTAGTACCTCTTTTTTTGCTAGTTGTTCAAAAACTGCCCCGACGTCGTAACTGTTCGCGGGCAGATAAAACGGTTCCACGAGGATGGACCGGTTGAGCCTCTTTAGCGGAAAGGTAGAGTAAAGGTATAAAAAGTACCGCTAAAAACGATACAAGTCCGCCAAATGCAAGAGCAAATCTAAACAATACACCGAATTTATAAGCACAAAAAGCCGCTGCTTTCAATTTAGTGCCTACGGAATACTCTGAGGCTAAATAGCCAGCACCAAACACCAAGATAGTAAGGAAACCAGACACCAAAGACGGGCTACGCATTAACAGCGGGGCCCGATCTAAACCTCCTAAGAATAAAAAAAAAAAGAAAGGAACTATATAAATAGCTATCCCCTTCGAATAGGTAGGTGTTTTTGGTGTGGTGTATTAATTAATGTAGATAATAGTCTAGAAATAGTTAATCCACAGCAAATCCAGATTAATCCGGGGTCGGTCTGGGAGCAGAAAAAATAGGTTATGCACCGAAAAACACTGAACGGCGTAGGATATCAGTTTTTTACAGTAGTGCAGTAAGCAGTAGTGCAGTAAACAATAAGGAAATAAATCTAGAATTTAATAGGAATTTTATTATGTTATATATAAGTTAGATATTTACATATGTTTTTATCTGTTGTGAGAAGATGTGGTTGTATTCCGTGTTCAGCAGCGATTTGAAGCACTTAAGACCAGCAACAACGCATTACCTACAAAAAGGCAACAATCGTTCTATACGTCGATTTTGCCGACCTCGAGAAGACGTAATAACGGTGCCTCGAAGTCTCGCCCGGTTTCCATGGCTTAATCCGGTATTGTTATGATTTGCATAGGCATGTTTCTAAGTTAGTCTACAGTTGCAGGAAACCACGCCTAAAGGCCAGGAATACTTACATGTTTATAGCCAGTAGCCGTTTTTCGAAACCGTTTAGCAGCACCGTGATGAGTCTTAATCCCGGCGACCTGTTGTATAGGCTGAGCTAGTCGGGGAGATCGGAAAATGGAGAACATGTGTGATAAGGCAGAAGTTAATATTAGAGGAGATATTGATATTGCTATTAGATTGTGATTGTGGTTGTAGTCTGTGATACATGTCGAATTTGACACAATAAAAATATAGCAATATTCTGTACAGTACTGTAATCCAGAGGTATTAGTTTAAAATATTTTAGTGCTTTAGTTCGTCGTTACATGAATAGATCAGCGCTACAATTAGGCAGTCTTACTAAGTGTGCTAGCCTCTAGTAGCTAGTTTCTAGTAGTCTAGTAGTCTAGTAGTCTCTAGTTTCTAGTTTCTCTAGTTTCTCTGGTTTCTAGTTTCTAGTTGCTCTAGTTTCTCTAGTTTCTCTAGTTTCCAGTAGTCTGGTAGTCTGGTAGTGATTCGCAAAATCCTACTTATCGTCCTCTCCCTTTAATCGACCAGCATCCTCAAACGGAGCATCTTCTCGAGCATCGTCCAACATCGGTTTGATTCCTCGTTCCACTAAAGCTTTCTATTAGTTAGTTTCAATATCTTCCTACACGGGCGCTAAAACTCACCTTGAAGCATTCCTGGTACGCTTCCCAAACCTCTTCACATTCATTGGTAAGTGATTCTCCTTTCAGGAATTTATTGCTATACCAATTATTAAAGCAATCGTCGTATTTTTTCTTGGCATCTGTACATTCTGGAGCAAAACTAGAAGACATCTTCTAAATATTGGTTTTTTATTTTCGTTGGTTTGTGTTTTCTTTTTACCAGTGGTAGATTTAGAGAAGTATTGATAGGCCTTGGCTTTTCATAATAGAGTTTTTTCTCTATATTTTTTGTGATAGGTATTATTTTTTTTTTTCCTGTTTTCTTTCTTCTGTCCCTCCTTTTTTAGCAGTTCTTGAATGACCGGCTGCTCCATAATACTTCGATATATTATGGATTCAGAAATAACCAAGTCTGGACGCGATGCCATTTCTAAAGTCGTGCAAGCAGTCCGGCTCAGCAACTCTCTGGCAGCCAAAGACCCTTTATTCCACGCCATGGTTAATCCGACCATTGCCAATCGGTTGCAAGCTGCAGAAAACACTTTGGTAGATGCTATAAACTCTATATCCAGCAGTTTTATTCAACCGCCGCCAGTACAGTTTGCCGGGGTCTCTGATCTGCAGCAAAACTTTTCTACTTTCTTAGGCACCACCGACCAACTCCTGGATAGCACTAGTATTGCCCTACGCAAGGCCGAAACCTCCGATCTTGCAGACGCGGCAGACAACTTGTATTCTTGTCGTCCTACTACACGTATTACACTAGAAGACAAAGATGCGTCGGGACCGCAAAATCGCCCGTTTATACCGGAAGTTGCCAATATCGAGCCTCCGCAGAAGAAGTTCCGCATCAAAGTGGATAACTTCGACACCAAACCCTTCCAGTCTCTGTTGACAAGCAAGCCGTTTGCTGTTGAACCTCTGGAACGCTCGGTTGCGTGTCAGAACGGAAACGAGCACCATGCCAACACTCCTGGACTGTTTAAGAACCCGTACAGCGTCGAGATCGACTGTCAGCCGTACCCGGAATTCGTCTACAAACAAGCAGACCCCATTCCTTTTGGTGATTGGCATACCACCTCGGCTATCTTTGTCGATACGCCGCAGACGCTGTACGAGATGATCGAGGCCTTGAAACAGAGTCCCGAGGTCGCTATCGACTTGGAACATCATTCGGGCCAGTCCTACCGCGGGTTTGTGTGTTTGATGCAAGTAAGCAACCGGAACCAAGACTGGATTGTCGACACGCTTGTTCTCCGGGAAGAACTGCAGGCCCTCAACGAGGTCTTTGCCAATCCGGCCATCCTCAAGGTCCTGCATGGATCCACCATGGATATCATCTGGTTGCAGCGCGATTTCGGCTTGTATATCGTGTCGTTGTTCGATACAGAAATCGCCGCCAAAGCGCTGCATATCCCCAAGGTCGGACTGGCCACTCTGCTTGATCAATACTGCAACTTCGAAACGTCCAAAAAATACCAACTGGCCGATTGGCGGGTAAGACCCCTTACCGAGTCGATGCTGGAGTATGCTCGCGCAGATACGCATTTCTTGCTGTTCATTTACGACAATATCCGCAACGCTCTTCTCGCTCCATCTGGAGACACCAATCTTATGGAAGACGTGCTCCAGCAATGCCGGGCCCGGGCCATGTCTCAGTACGAGAAGGATGATCACGCTGCATTGGAATCGGGCAACCAAGGTTGGAGGGTGTTGGCGAAAAAGTACCATTTTGGTCCCGAGAAGACAGAAATTCTCAAGAACCTCTGTATCTTCCGTGACTTTCTCGGTCGCCGCTTTGATGACAGTCTCCATAGAGTGCTTCCGGTTCGTCGGATGATCAGACTGGTCCAACAGGCCCCGGTATCTGTAGAAGAGCTTCAGAACCCTAGAAGCAAGTATAGTCAGTATATTGTTAAATATGCCTTGGTTGTTTCTGACATTCTCAGCGGCAAACTGACTAACTTGGTGCCCGCATCAGCAACTATCTTGCCGGACTCAGTCACCGGCACTGACAACCCGGGGGATAGCCCTATTGCTCCTCAAACAGAAAAAGTTTCTCAGACTTCCACTGCTGCGAAATCTCTTTCGACTACTGAACCAGCTGCCAAACCGGCTGCCAAACCGGCTGCCCCGCCAGTAGTGTCGAAGAAAAATACCAAGCCAAAGAAACCGTCTAGTCGTCAGGTATCTAGCAGAAATCCTAATGCTATTGACATTGAACATGCCAAGGAGTTATTCTACAGTACCATCGGGGCTACAGTAGCTAAGAAGTCTTCGGCTTACCGGTTCTGGGGTGCTCCTACCAAAGATCCTCAAGTCCCTGTCAAAGAATTCACGGTTGAAACACCGACATTTACTGACGCTGACGCTGAAGCTGCTGCTAAAGCTGCTGCTACAAAAGATGATTCTGTTACTCCATCGGAAAAGAATGTTGAATCAATCCCCAATGTACCGAGCTCCACTCTTGAGTCTTCGCCGGAAGTAAAGATTCTTCGACCAGCTTCTTCAGCAGGGAAGAAGAAGAATAAGGCAGCCCGACAACCAGCTGCTAAGAAAGATCCAGGCACAACGAAAAGCGCATTTGTGTTTGATTCGAGTCAATCTATCTTGAATAAAAAGAAGAATGACGATATTCATGCAAACGCCAATCCTTACCAAGCAAAAGAAGGAGGACCACAGGGAATAAAGCGTGGACCAGGATCAAAACCTCGAGGCGGACGAAGTCGGACGTTTCGAAACCAGAAATAAATCCACGAAAGACTCTTAAGGGGTTCATATAATGGCTGTTCTTCTACACTTTTAATAATTCTCATATGCTTTGATCCAAGCTTAGGCAATGGTTACTAATACTTGGACTCTACACCAGATCTCTCTAATTGTAATATTATCTATAGCCTTACTATAGAAGCAATACTTCTCTACAACTAGTACAACCAGTACTAGTTGTACTAGTTGTATATTCTGTGCATATTTGTGTTACTATCTTTTCTTTTCTTTTCTTTTCTTTTCTTTTTTTTTTTTTTTTTCCTTTTTCCATTACACTGCATTTCTCGGGTCTCGAAGGGTTTAATCAATGTCGAACTTTAATTACTGGCATAGCATTGTTTATTGGCTCTTATCCTGCTAATCACGCCTATCAATTAGAGTCACACGCCCATTCATCACATTACCACCCCCAAGGCTACTACTACTATTACCGGGCAATTTCCAACAATTTTACCACTGCAAATCTCTTATATTGTTTTTTGAAACTACTACAGATTTGCAAGATGGTTATGCAACCCATTCCTATAGATCCCAAGATGATCCAACGAAGCCGTCGCCTGTCCAGTAGCGTGGATTCAGTTCCCCGATCTCACCGCTGTGCGGTATCGGCCCATAGCTTTTTGTCGCCCAACATGCGCCATGAAGAATACGAGACTTTAGACGATTGTTCTTATTCTCCGGATTATTTTCCTAGTGTACTTTTGTATCTTAGTAGCTCACAAGGATTTACCTGGTTTCCTCCTGAAAACTCGTATTCCCGCGGCTCTTCTTTCTCCACCCAATCGCAGATCCACCATGAGGTTTATGAGCTTCAGTTAACTGAAGAAGATCTTGATGTTCTCCCTTAGTCATTTGTTAATTATGTTATTTTTATAGTCGTTAGTAATTCGCTTTATATATTTACTCTGTCATTGTTGTATTGTCATAGGAGGTTGCCATAAGTGGTTGCCATAAGCGGCTGCCATAAGCAATTGTCATAAGAGGTTGTCCTCGATGTATCGGACCAGACGCAACGTATCCAGTTGAAGCACGTCTAGATCCACAGAACCGCTTCCTTCGCGAGCCATTCCAGTCAGATCGTCTACTGAACACCTCAGGGTATGCAAAGCGGTTGTTCTCCAGGTTCCCTGGGTCACAGTAAGGCTGATTTTACCCCGGCTTAGCCGGGATATCACTAGTTTCAAGTCCGATCTCATGTCCGGCTCTTGGTCGTTCACCAGTAAGTCTCGCAGATCCTGGGTAGACAACTTAATCGTGGGTTTTTTCTTGTTCCCGTTGTCCCCGCTTAGTGCCGAGAAAATCCCCGGCAATTTCTTTCGCGGGGACGACTCTTTGTTGGTATCGTTGCCCAGCAGGCCGGAGTTCGAAACACTTTGCAGGTAAATATGGAACGCTTCTCTTTGTCCACGGAGAAACACAGCATGGCTGTCGATAACTTTTTTCACTTCTTTTAAAGCAGCAAGTTCAGCTTTGGCCTTTTCCAAAACTTCGCCCAGTTGGACGATTTCGTCGTAAACTTCGGATTCTAAATGTTGTCGGTCGTTTGCGTCGCATATTTCCCCCAGAAGATTCAAGGCCAGTTGAGCATACATGCTAGCCTCTCCTTCGGATTTAAGAGCGAGTTCCAGCATTCGTTTCAAGTCGAATTGGTTACGTCTAAAGGACCGAGACAGGTGAGGACACATCCGATAGATGTAAACACAGAAGTTTTTAGCTCGAATCAATTTCATTTCATTGGGATCTTCCGGGCGTTTAAGCCAAGTAGTATCGCCGATTTCTGTGATATAGTTATCCCACACCGTGTAGAGTTCCAAAGTGGTCAAATAGTTTTCTTCAGAAGTTTGCAAGACCGGGATGGGGCCTAGACTATCCATGAGCTGTTTCAAGTGTTTATACTGTTCATCAGACTTCATTCTGTCGACATATTTGGCAATTAGTCTGTGGGTTTCATAGATTTCATTAACGGAGATTCGGATTTCCAGCTCTTGTCGGTTCATAGCGGCGTACTGTTCGGCAGCCAGAGCATCTGTGAAGTCGGGCACTTGACAAAGGCTGGTAAGAAACGCCAGAATCTTTGGTCTGGTTTCTTGAATAAATAATAAATAACCAGTCATGCCTTGTTCTTTCTGTTTCACGGTCTGGTTGACCATCATTTGCAACAGTTTGGCAACAAATGTCAGGTTTCTGCGACCAATCGAGTCCACGACCACAGCATCATCATTGTCAATAATACTGTAGGCTTCAGGCGAAACAATGGCCGGGTTCACAAACCGCAAAAAGAAAAACCCACCAATCAAAGACGATATTTGATCGTCGCTGCATTCCGGGTATCGGCGGCGGGCCAAGGACCGGATCTGCTTGCATATCCATCTCAGGCCATAAGGAACCGCTTCCATGTGTTCAGTAAGGGTGGTGACTATGTTTAATGTGTAGTGCATAATAACTTCTTGGGCGGTTGGGGCACGACGGCCGCCATCGTGGCCGCCATCGTGGTTGTTATTATCATCAGGGAAGAAGAGATCGGGGTCGATGGATTCCACCACGGAATTAGTATTGGATCTCAGATCCAAATCTGAGTGAGACAGAATCTGGGACAGAATATGGCCGATAGTGGATTTCAAGTAAACTTTACCGGATTCACGGCGGGTATAAGTAGTCATCATTCGAGAAGCCGGGGTATTGGCTCGAAGCAATGAAGTGTAATCAGTGGAGTTCTCGAACTGCGAAACTAACACCAACTGGAACATCTGCAGCAAAAGGTACTCTTCACGTTTATCGTATTGATTCCCATACAAAGTAAACATTACTAGTTCCAACAAGAAATCACGTTCAGCAGTAGATATCAATTGGCAGAGTTCAGCCACATGGCGGGGCTCCATCTGCAGAACATAAAACAAGTTACAATAAAGATCAAACGAGTTTCTGTCCTGCAACGAGCCTTCCGGCAACGACACACCTTCATTTAACCGATTCAAAAGCTCTATTCGTTCGTCAGCAGTGATTTTGTGTTGAATCGCCGACCCAATGCGACTCTCTAAGTAGCGTACATCCTTCTCCAGCAAGAAGTTGCGTTTGGTTTCGGTAGCAATTAGACTTTTCAACAAATAGATTTCGCTCTGACAATTTGCCAGTTCGTCAGAGGCCTTCAAACTGGATTCAGACAATCCTGAAGATATCCACGAACCCAACGAATGAGCACTCAATCTCGTAGGATCGCTGCGTCGGCTTGAAGGGGGACGACTTGCAAGCATACGGCAAAAAAAAAGAAGAAAAGCAGAAGAAAGAGGAGTTCAGCAAAGATAACTGTATTCTTAACCGTGATTATAACTACAAGAAAAGGAAAAAAAAACTACAAAAAGGATCCTAGCATCAAACTAGGGGTTAATTTGACTCCTGGTATATGATGAGGCTGGTGGAAAAGTGATATAAAGTTCTGAGTTTAAGTTTCGTATGTGACAATTGGTTCACTATCATCAGGGTAAGAAATACCGCTATACAGCAGAAGAAAAAGAGATAAAAAAAAAGGGGATAAAAAAAGTTATAAAAAGAGACAAAAAGAGTTACAAAAATCGTTATAAATCAACAAAGACTAATAGAAATAATATCACTATTAACGATTAGAAGACGTAGGTTTTTAGCTCAGATAACGGTAAGCTTAAGACTTTTTCGCGAACGGCAGACAATTCCGCCGGGGTCGGAAGATCAGTGAAAACGTATTTATCAATATCCAGTTCATTTTCCGGCAGCTGGAGAGCGCGTTCCCGAGCAGACAGTTTCGAGGAATCACAGGATTCCTGAGTGGTCTTTACGGGAGAACCAAACACGCCGAATTTAAAGCTGCTGGCCGAAGTCGGATCTGAAGGTTTTGGCGATCCTTGATTCTCGGAGAATTTGTCAGACAAAGAAAAAGCATTTTTGGACTGTGATTTATTCGATGATGATGATGGTGGTAGTAGTGAGGAGGAGTTGTCATTAGAAAGCTCGATTTTGGTAAATGCATGCCCGTTCAAGCCAGACGGGTTGGGTTCGGGCACTAATGGTCGAGATGGAGACATCTCGTTGACGCGAATAGATTTCGGGGCAAACTTTTCAAGATTGAATAGCGTTCCTGGAGGAGATTCTTCGGAATGTTTTGCTGATTCGGGTTCTGCATTCGGTACTAGAGACTGTCTCAGATTCGAGCCTTTAGTAGGTTTATGAGTGGAGTATTTGTTAGAGGAAGCAGCGGCGGAGAAGGGCGAGGGAGAGGCTGAAGAGGTTTTTATATCTGGAGGAGTACTGCGTTTGAGAGTTTCCAATAACGAAGGTTCCTGTGGTTTTTGTTCGACAGGAGCTGTTGCGGTGGCAGTAGCACTAGTAGTGGCACTACTAGAGGCATTTTTAGCTCTAGCCAAACGGATACTTTCAGGGACAAGTACCACGTTGTCTATATCTGTGGTATCTTTCTCATCCTCTTTGTCCATGTCTGCTACATCCTTGTCCTGATCTGTGTCTGCTGGAGACTGGCTTGTAGATTGGTCAGCCGGAGTAGCCATCGATACGTCTGAGTCATCATCGCCGATGATAGATAGCAGCGTTGCGGCTGTCAGTGACTGAGGCTTGGCAAAAGGTGCTATAGTAGTCTCTGGTTTCTTAGACACCGCAGGATCTGGTTTGGCAGATAGTAGAGCCGGAGACCGGGTTTTGAAAGGAGTAGAAACTGATGGATAATTGGTCGATATGCGTCCCAGTCGTTTTGGGGTAAATGTCTCAGACCGCTGCGACCGTGCAGACTGCGGTGAATCGGGTTTTCTGGGCTGCGGATTGTACCGTGGAGCCGATGGCGTGAACAACGGAGAAGCAGCCACAGTCGACCGAGGAGTATCTATAAGATTTGTGTGCATAGAATTGGTCTCTGAATTTGAAGCTGCTGGGGTTGGATTTGAAGAAACCTGTTTGATAAGAGCCATGACGCCTTCTACTTCGATATCGGTCAATGGATCGTCGCCTTTGGCTCGAAAAAAGTCTGCCAGTTTCTGAGACGGCGAGCTGCTGGTGCTTTTGGTGGTTGTGGTTGTGGTTATATGACTAGCACTATTCACGGTGGCGTGATTTGAAGCGGGTTTAGAAGGCGATAATGAGAACGAGGGCCATTTGGCAGGAGTAAAGAGGGTTTTTACACGACTGAGCAAAGACGGGGTTTGTTGTGCTGGTGTGGGCGTTGCGCGTGCATAGGGAGACCGAGAATAATAATGTCTTCGATCTGTAGAAGAACGGGGCATCTTTGTAGGAGTTAGAACAGAAACAGAAAAAGAAGAAAGGTCACAAAGACAAGTAAAAATACAAAATAGCCAGACTGGCTATAAGTAGAGAAAGTTAAGTGAATTTGGGAGATTGAGATTCTTATTTGGAGTTCTTGTTCCTATTGGACTGCCGTTTGGGAGTATGCTAATAGTTGATAGCTCCTTTTCTACTGTTGATTGCATACTACTACCAATGTTGGACTCGGCAACATTGACAGAATTAGCGTAAGTAAACTGCTACTTTTAGAAACTAGACTAACATAGACGGCTGAAAGAAGCACTTCTGCGTCCTGGAGACGGTAAGTACTTTGTATAAAGAAGACATAATACAAGACGTAACCAACCCAACCCAAATTAGCCGCTAACCACCAGCCTCGGACTCAGATTCATCGATAGGCGACGCAGTGTCGAATCGAGGAAATAAACTTAAAAGAAACGCGCGAGAGGTCCATCGAGGGAAACTCTGGGTACCGTATTCTGTAGAAAATAGAGACGATATTATCGACTATTCAGGACACCGTCGCAAGGTGCTGCGGCGGTACCAATCCCAAGACAGCGACGACGAAGAGTTGAGCGACGTGGACCAGTATTTGTCCCACGAGCTGCATTTAGAGTCTTTGCTGGCTCCGATCAGCCAACTATCGGAAGTTCTGACGCATCCGGTGCTGTCCAAGACTTTTACATCCGATGTAATAGCTACCTTGAGCCGCCGCCTGCTGGATATCCAGGTCGCCGAACAGCGCACCTACACCGATCTGCTGGCCTTGATGGATCTTCTGGTGGAGATCGAAACCCCTAAACCGTCAGTCGAGGCGGTGGTAGATGCAGTGGCAGATGCGGTGGTAGCTGTTGAGCAAGATGCTCAACTAGCGGCCACGGTGCAGGAAATGCGCCAGCTGGCCCAAATGGCGGTCCAGCGTAGCCACGAGTACATCTCCTTGTTAACAAGTATACGCAATGTTCTTCTTCAAGCCGATCGGTACCGCTCCAAGCTGGTTTCCTGGGCCCAGGACTCGGTGGCTGCTGAGAACGACCGCAAGTCCGGTGAAGATGAGCCTGAATCGGCCACTTAGCTCTATACCATATTGTTGAACTTGCTGTACTTCTATTGGTCATATTTGGTGCTCTATTATTAATTCTTCTTCTTTTTTTCTTTTTTTTTCTTGTCCTTTCTCTGTCTATCTCTCTCGGTCTATCTTTCTTGGTCTATCTTTCTCGACCTATCTCTCTCCCAACCTTATTTTCCAAAGAATACACACACTCTCTCATACTCTCACACTCTCTCACTCTCACTCCTCCAAAAATGGCTCAGGCCATTCTACGGCGCGTTTCTACTTTATGGCCAAATATTAACCATTTATACGAACGAATCGCGCTGTATCAGGCTCGTTCCGCTTACGCTTCTCCGGTCCCGACCAATCTCTGTGTGATCCCATTACACCCCGAAGCCAGCCGATCGGCTCGAGACTTGTCCATTTTACTGGCCGCAGACCCCTTGGCATCCTGCTGGAACCAGGCCTATGAAACCATTTTGAAAGCCCCCATAGATCAGCCTTTAGTGTTGAAGTACGGCTCGGCAGTGGCTCGCCAAAACGATACGGTTTCGTTTCCCTCGGCCGCTCTCCAATCCCGGGTGATCTCCCACTCTAGTAATCCTGATTCCAGCTATGCCACATCTGCCGTGTTTCATGTTTATGTGGCAAAATCTCTAGATGGCTTGTCGAACCCTCGTCCTTCCGCTTACCCGTCCATCACGGTGCTGGACGGACTCAGTCTGCCGAATTCAGGAACCATTCCCATCTCCACCGCCGACGGCACCCGCGCCGTCGACTTGTTGGCCCAGAGCCCGCAAAACGCTTCTCAGTATGCTCAGTTGTGGAAATCCGCCAACATCTCCGCCGTGGTCGACGCTTTAAACCAGCCGGACCGCCGGCTGCTGCAGTCGATTCTCGCAACCTGTCGAGACTCCACGGTTTCGGAATCCTTGGCTGTTTCGCAGACCAACATCGCTACCCAGTATATCAGCGAGACCCGCACCAAATGGGCGCGCCAGGCCCATCGCGAGCTGCAGACTCAGTTCTTGCCCTACCTGCGCTCCCTCCACACCCGCGGCTTGTCCTGGTACCGGCTCTATTGGGGCCAGTCCGACTACATAGAGGCCGATGTCCGCACTTTGTTGCGCGACCGCTTCTTGCCGCAAGCCAGCCGGCAACTGGATTACGTCTTGGGCAAAGTCGACGGGTTCACCTGCACCCAAAACCCATTGTCTTCCGCGCCCCGGCCAGCGCAATCACCGCAATCACCGCCAATGGCTGCTCCCGAACCTAACCCGATCCAGACTACTGCCGAGCATGTCGTGACCACCGAGTCCAAGTCGTTGCAAGCACAGGCCGAGACGCTGTTATTGAAAAGCATGGGCATGCAGCTTCCCGTGTATATTGTGTGTGCTGTCAGTGTGTTGCAATTAGGAATCTCGGCCTATGCGTCGGGAGCCGTGGCCGCTTTTGCGGCGGTGTGGAGCACCCGGTTTTTGGTCACCAACTGGGATAAGGCGGTCAAGGCGTTTGCTCAAAGTGTGGAAAACTCAGCAATCAAAAGTATCGAGGAGGCTAACCAAACTATCTACGCCAAATGGGAAGCCAAAGCCCAAGAACAGAAGAATCTCGTTAAAGACCGCCAAGAGGTGGTGAGTGAGCTGGCGGGTATACTTGCAAATACCACTTCCAACTAGCAAGAAAGAGAAAAAAAAACAATTTTATGAATCATGAATGCATTCCTACCGCAATCGTAAAAAAAAAAGAATAAGAAATAAAGGAAGAGTAGAGTAATGAAAGGAAATCGGCCAGAGAAGAGTAAAGATGGTGGTTGTTCATTTTGGACATGGGAAAAACTGCTGCCAATTATTTAAGGTAAGCGGATGGTGTAGTCGTCGCCTGAAACAGTGATATAGCGAACCCAGGGCAAGGACTGGTACTGTAGTTTTGGCTCGACGATTTTTAAGAAACGGACCTGAATGCCGGAGGTGGTAAAATACGGGATCTCGAACTTCACCTGGACCGGACGTTTAGTGCGGTCGGGGTCCTGCTCGGCCACAGAGGGGATGCCGAGTTCGGCCCGCATGGCGAACTCCTTGCCGCCGCCAAACTGCTTGATTTTCCACACAATCGCCGACTTTTCCGGCATATAGACCACGTTGCCGATGGTGGTGCGGAACCGCGGGGAATCGGCGTCGTCGGGCACCGGGATGATGATCTCGACGTTGTTGGCGGTGGAGCGGCGCTTGAATTTGGACACGGCTTTGACGGAGTATTCCACACGAGAGCCCGGGTGCAGAATGGTCTGGCACTCGACCCAGATCGGGGGCTTTGCAGTGTAGGAGGCGATGCGGTAGGACATGAGCTCGAAC
Organism: Tortispora phaffii; assembly: GCA_030574555.1. Lineage (NCBI taxonomy): Eukaryota > Fungi > Ascomycota > Trigonopsidomycetes > Trigonopsidales > Trigonopsidaceae > Tortispora > Tortispora phaffii. The sequence goes on along the minus strand of JAJMFE010000020.1, from coordinate 21,416 downwards.
TCGCCGTCGGGCGGGATGAACGAGATGGTGCGGTCGTTCTCAAACCGCGACAGCCGCACGCACTGGTGGAACTTGACGTCTTCCAGCTCCACCGACTTGCCGCGAGGCGTGCGGCCAGCAGCATCAAACATGATCTTGTCGTTGAGACCCAGGCGCAGCTCGGGCATCCCGGACAGGAAACACTTCATTTTGATGGCGCCGAAGATCTCGGAGCGAATAATGCGGCCGGTAGAGGAAACCAGCAAATTAACAGATTCCACGACGTCCAAAAAGACCTCGTTTTTGCGGTACCGAATGCCTTCGGACCGCCAGGAAACTGCGTTGGTCATGGCAATCGGAGCCCGAGACTGGGCTTCCTGGATCTTGTGGCTTTCCTGCGTAATGTACTCCTGGAGAATCTTGGTTTCGGTGGTCTGCGGGTACCCAAAATCCATCATCTCGTCCAGCAGCTCGTAGATAAGCACAAAGTTGTCCCGGATAGACTCTTCCTCCAGGCTTTTGAAGTAGTCCGTGAGCACTTCAACCAGCTTGTGCAAGTACAGTAAGATTTCGGCTGCATTCGAGTTCCGGTGTGTCAGCGCCACCACATATAGATTATTGTGTGCAATATGCAAATAGTTGATTTTGTCGTGGGTCAAACACGGCGGGATCACCGAACTCTCCTCTTCGGCCTCCAGCAGCAGCTGTGGGAACTTCTCGATGGCAGATGTAGGCACATCGCCTCTATAGTTGCGAGACAACAACGGTTTTCCTTTCAGATCAAGAAAAAACACCGCAGATGCCATTTTGAGCAAGAAAAAGAGAAGAAAAAAGAAACAAATGAAAAGAAAAGAAAAAGATGCCAAACGGTATATTCCTTGGTCTGTTAATAGGCAAAAGAGGGTTTGGTTTTTGGGACAATTGGCTGGATTTACCGTGTTGATAATGATCGTTCTTCGTGTATAAACTGATAGAAAAAGAAAAAAAAAAATCAAAATCTTATGGGCATTTCATGCATACATGTACTGGTAGATCACAAAATAAATTAACTTGTTTGATCGAAATCTGGTACAGAAATTTTTCGGCTTCTTGCAAAACTAAGTAAAGTATCCGATTAAGACACAACAAAAGTATACTGTTTTCAAGATCACAATGGTTTTTCCAATTTAGTATATCTTTTCTTATTCTAAACGTATTTGCTCTAACCTGTTAATACATCAAAGTTGACTTTATAAATGATCGAGATCATTTATAAAGCAGTCCTAAGAGTGTTTAGTCTTACATAACGTTTTGTTACGGTTTCTGTCTACTGCTATTGAGTACTAACGCCATATTACTTATAACAAATCTTTGAGTAGTACTTTGATAAATTTCACAAGGAACCAGATACAGATTTATGCAATAGTCTTTATCTGTAATTTAGCGTATTGCTAAGATAGCCATATATAACATATATAAAGTGTGTCCCTATATTATGTCTAATCTACAAAGAAAAGAATACCACCTCACCTGTGTCATGAAGAAGGTTCTGTACTACCACCACGGTCATCAGAAATACTTCTGCAAGAGTTATCTCAATTCATTCGTTAATTCAGACTGCCATTTGGAGAAACTTAGAGAATTTAACGATAACTTTTTGTTCTAGTATGGCCGAGCGGTTACGGAAAGAAATTTTTAATCTTTTTCCTTCTGGCGCACAGTTTCCTAAAATCTGAACATTGCTTCTCGAACCATGTCAGAAGTACAAATAAGTATATGACTTTGATAAAATACTGTGTTCAAGGGTTTTGATGTCAACATTGCTGAACACGTATGTGAAAAATGTCATCGAACAACAGCCGTTATACTACTACTACTACTACTGCTACTACTGCTGCTACTAATACTAGGGGAGCCATGAAAGGCCTTGAACTTTCGATCAAATAAGCTCTAAAGCTTATAGTCTAATTGAATTTAAGCTCGAATATGCCAAAATAACGTTAAAAACCTTATTTCAACTGTCCGCGGAACACCCGTTTTTACCGTATTTTTCGGGTATTTTTGCTTATACTAGCCGCACCTGTGAATCAATCTTTATTTAGTTTGCATTTTTGTATAAGAAAAATGCCAACGATTCTATTGGTATGATTATTTTAAGCTAAAAAGCCGTTTTTTAAAAAACGGCCTAAATTAAACTTTTTCGATGCCCTCATGCTATTGGTCGATAATTTTAGAATTTAAACGTTAAAAGTTAATAAAATAGGTGAAACCTTATAGATTTTTTCACCTAGCAGCTAAACAAAAAGATTATCCATAGTAAAAATAATTCGAAAAAAATCGCGTGAATTATAAAAAAATAAACGAATATTAATTTGCTATATATCTGGCCATAGTAGAGCAGGAATTAAAGAAATAGTAGAAAAATAAGCTCAAAAATATACTTTTCTGGAAACTCTAAGCCCAAAGAAGTAATTCAGAAACGTATAACACATATTAGCTTTCAGATAACAGTTGGTATTGGATAAGAGCAAAGTTAAACTGGTTAAACTTTAGGAATTTTATATGCGAAAGTCGACTTAAACTGGGCTTGCAATTTCTATTCGCATGACTCTAGTTTAATAGATTTATTCTCCAAATCAGTTAGAAATAAGACACTCTCTACAGATTGTTGCAATCTAGGCTGCAGCTAACTGTTAGTGCTAAAAGAAGTATCGACAATTGCTGGCAATCATTTCCTAATATCAAAATAACTAGAAGCCTGTATTAATTGTTGTTAGATATTTCGGCTGACGTACTTACTTAATATATGAGGTTAAATAATCATATACTACATTGTGAATTTAAAGCTTCTGCTTGACTCAATACCTCTTTGTAAATCTCGTAACTGTTTTGTGCTACATTGAAGTTGACGTTCTTGAGACAAAAACTATCGTCAGATAATTCCTATAGGCTATAAAAAGATTAAATATCACACAGAATATATTATATAATAGAATGAAATGGTCTCTTACAACATGAAGAAACACATGGCAAATAAAGCCCAAGAAACAGGAAGCTTATTGGCCGAACTGGGCACCACATTGGTAGGTTGAACAGCTCCAGTAGAAGTTTCTCCGTTAGTAGGATAGACAGCACCAGTAGAAGTTTCTCCGTTAGTAGGATAGACAGCTCCAGTAGAGTCTTCCTTGCCGGTAGGTTGAACAGCTCCAGTAGAATCTTCCTTGCCGGTAGGATATACAGCACCGGTAGAATCTTCCTTGCCGGTGGGTTGCACATCTCCAGTAATTGTGGCAGTCTCAGTATACTTGGTATACGGCACAGTCATGGTCTCAGGACAAACATCAATGATAGTCTTAGGTCCAACAATGATAGTGGTAGTGTAATCCTTCGGTACAGTAGTGCATGGGCAAACGAAAGGAGTACAGGTTTCATACTTGCAGCAGGTAATAGTCTTGGTGGCAGTGGTAATGCAACCGGTTGTGCAATCGGTGTCAGTAGCAGTTTTAGTCTTGGTAGTAGTAACAACATCGGTGGAGCCTTTAGTAGAAGTGGCAGATCCAGTGCTGCGAGTAGCAGAGCCTGAAGTGGTAGTACCAGTGCCGGTATGGCTAGTAGAACCAGAAGTAGAAGTAGTAGTAGCAGTGCCGGTATGACTAGTAGAAGAAGAAGTAGAAGTTCTAGTTCCGGTAGTGGTAGTCGACGAAGTATTGTCAGAAGGAACAGGGTCTACTGAAACTTCGATACAACCAGGTTCTCCGACCATACGCAGTTCACGTCCACACAAGAAGACATTCTGTTGGCCATTGAATGAAATCGGTTCATTAGGAGTCACCGGAGACGAGATAGGAACAAACTGTTGACGTTTCTCGTTGCCGACATAAGGCTGCTGGGCAAGCGTATCACCCAAGACTCCCAGAACACCAATATCACCATAAATGCGAGAAGGAGATTCTCTATAGAGCCAAGAAGACTCGGTAGGACCCACCAAAGTGTCCGCAGGATCGAGATAGCCAAGAGTTAAAGTGTTCTGGCGGATCTCCAAGATTATACCAAAGGAAGTAGGTTCAGGGGTTGACGACGATGAACTAGTGAGAGTACTGGAAGAAGAGGTGGAAGTCGTGGAGCCAGTGGAAGTGGACTCGGTAGATGTAGTACTAGTTTCAGTTGAAGTAGTAGTATCAGTTGAAGTGCTAGTGTCCGTGGAAGTAGTGCTAGTAGTGTCCGTGGAGGTAGTAGTATCAGTCGAAGTGGTGCTAGTAGTGTCCGTGGAGGTAGTAGTCTCCGTGGAAGTAGTAGTGTCCGTGGAGGTAGTGGGTTCAGTCGAAGTACTAGTAGTCTCCGTGGATGTAGTCGTATCAGTCGAAGTAGTAGTATCAGTAGAAGTAGTAGTGTCCGTGGAGGTAGTGGTTTCAGTCGAAGTACTAGTGGTCTCCGTGGAAGTACTAGTATCAGTGGATGTAGTAGTTTCAGTCGAAGTAGTGGGTTCAGTCGAAGTACTAGTAGTCTCCGTGGATGTAGTCGTATCAGTCGAAGTAGTGGTCTCAGTCGAAGTAGTAGTAGTCTCCGTGGAGGTAGTAGTATCAGTTGAAGTACTAGTAGTTTCGGTGGATGTAGTAGTATCAGTCGAAGTCGTGGTCTCAGTCGAAGTACTAGTAGTCTCCGTGGATGTAGTAGTATCAGTCGAAGTCGTGGTCTCAGTCGAAGTACTAGTAGTCTCCGTGGATGTAGTAGTATCAGTCGAAGTCGTGGTCTCAGTCGAAGTACTAGTAGTCTCCGTGGAAGTAGTAGTATCAGTCGAAGTCGTGGTCTCAGTCGAAGTACTAGTGGTCTCCGTGGACGTAGTGGTCTCAGTCGAAGTCGTGGTCTCAGTCGAAGTACTAGTGGTGTCCGTGGAGGTAGTAGTATCAGTCGAAGTACTAGTAGTTTCTGTGGATGTAGTAGTTTCAGTCGAAGTAGTGGTTTCAGTCGAGGTACTAGTAGTCTCCGTGGAAGTAGTAGTGTCCGTGGAGGTAGTAGTTTCAGTCGAAGTACTAGTGGTCTCCGTGGAAGTAGTAGTATCGGTTGAAGTGGTGGTCTCCGTGGAGGTAGTAGTTTCAGTCGAAGTACTAGTGGTGTCCGTGGAAGTAGTAGTATCAGTCGAAGTACTAGTGGTCTCCGTGGACGTAGTGGTCTCAGTCGAAGTACTAGTAGTGGTGGTGGTGATCGGTATGTTGACCGTTTTAAACTCCAGCGGGTACTGACTAGTAGTATAAAGAGAAGTGTAAGACAGACCCTGTCCAATCATCGTCAGTATATATTCAGGATTAAGCGTGACCTCATAGACATTAAAAGTTTGCTGAGGCTTAGCTTCGAGAGCTTGTCCGTCAGAGACTTCGTCCCAGGGAATAACCGCAGTTGACGGGTCGATGCAGGCCAAAGGACTATAGAGAATTATATGGAAGTTCATATACATAAAGTCTACCTGATCGCCAACTCCTAGAAAGCCGTCATCAGGGCAAACAGCGGACCATGCAGGAGGAAAGGTAACATTCTGGAAGACGACTTCATAAGGGGTCTCGGAAGGAGAAAAATAGTTTGCATTATTGAGAACATGGTTCTCGATGCTAGAATCAACATTGTTATAGCTAATGGTAAGATCAGCACTGAATTCGTTTGCTTGCGCATAAGCAAATAGCAAACCTAATAGTACTTTGAACGCCATTTCCGCTAAGAGGAGAAACAGAATAGAATCGGGGGCAGGGGCATTCTTCATATACTAAAAGACTGCGATCATGGTATCGCCAACAAAAACTATACACATAATAAGGTTTGTGGTTAAAATGGTTTGAGCACCAGCAATAAACTTCACCAGTTGCAGCGATTTTTTTGGTAGCACATTTTGCAGCAATGAAACTGCTAAGACTGTAGATGTAGTTGCCAGAATCAGATATGCTGAAGCTATGCTGTTCAGTTCTACAAACTATCATCACAATCTGTTTCGTGCTATTATATGACATTGAATGTTGCCACGGAAAAACTTGCTCTCGGCCCCATATCTAGAAATTAAAAACTTGCTTTGGATTTTGTTCAGCCTCATTGTGATTTCAACAACTTATACGAAGCGAACTCGAGAGTTGGTGTGTGTGTGTAAGCTTTAAATTTATTAAACCCTACCCCTAAACTATGTTGTAATCAAAACAACCCCTAGATTCTTTTGTTGTTGTACTTGATTTACACACTAATTTTTTTTTTTTTTTGTTTACTAGTTATACACATTACTAGACTTGTTGCTATTGTTGCTGTTATTCATTCATGACCGGCACAATTGTATTATAACCTTTGTCATGGAGGATACTCTGTTTAAGCTAGATTATCAACATGCATGTTCATTTATTTAGGTTTTGTCAAGTAGCATTTGCTGAATGCTTCGGTTAGATATCATATTAGGTACAACATAAGGTTAACGATCTAGATGTGATGGCAGTCGTTTCTTATTCTTAACATAAAGAAAGGAAAAATAGAGAGGATCTTATGTCGCAATATATCAGATAACACAACTAGTTCGAGCTCTTTGCCATTGTAGAGCTCGAATGAGCAAGAAAAACTCTTCAATATAGGAAGCTATGGTTTATTCAACAAGTCCCTAACTTTATTCTTGGGTTCTTACAAAGGCTGGCAAGAATGAGGCTGGCCAAGGGGGGGCTGGGGCTAGAATGAAATAGCAGCCGCTGATTAAGGTGAAAAATCCGTTTCTGGATAATGCTTATCATCGGTTGAGAAATTGTTGAGAAATTGTTGATATGATTCTAGGTGTTTTTCTAACCTTATCGGCGTCTTTTTTTCAAGATGTCTAAGCTAGATAATCAGCATCGATAACCGAAGTGTGGTGGTCTCTGATCCAATACACTTAGTATTCCTGTACGCTGGTTTACATGCTTCAAATACCAAGACTTACCCTAGCCATTACCAAAATTATAACAAATAGGTGTAAGTTCTACCATTTAATTGCAAGAAGACCGCAACCTTCTGAAAATTAACTAACCTTGACTCTGATTATTCTACCTAAAAACGGGAACCATCTTAAGCGCAAACTATCGGTGACCTTATTCGACACATAGCCATGGGATATACTCAACTTTCAGTAAGAAATCTGGACAAATGTTTTCTGGTTGGTTCTCACGTATGTCATCATTTAAATCTCTCTGATTCTCATCAAAACTCTTAAAGCCATTCTGATTCACTGCTGATCAACTAACGACTAGTACAGCAATAAGGAAATGGTCTTCGATAAGAATATAACATTTCACGGCTGTTATTTTACCCTTTTATTTATCTGATTTTCTCCAATTGACCTTTCTCATTCTACGACGATAGACACTATGTTGCCAACCTTTTGCTTCAATGATGAATTTGTTTTCTTTGGGGTAGCCTCACGCTGAAAACTCTATAGTCTACAATTAGGAGTTAAAGTTCTCGACACGAACCAGATATATCACATTTGAACTCGCCTAATTCGTGTACTAGATTTAAGGTTTCGGGTACGGGAGTTTGTCCTATAATCATAGCGTGGTCTGGAACTAAGTGATATGATTATGGATGCTACTCAGAATAGTGTCGTAATGAGATTTTATGAGTGAATTTTGTCAAGTTCATTCATCCTCGTAGCAGAGTCTACTGATACTAAAGGTCACTAATCGAGTTTTGACCGACACATGAACTTCTGCGTCCTAATTTCAGCCGTATCGGAACTGGTTCCATATTTGGCTTCTAAGCTTCATTATAATTGGTTTATATTCCAATTAGTCTACTTATCGCAAATAGTAGTGTTTCAAAACTAGCGGCTCGAAACAAAAGAAACGAATAAACATAGCTCTCGACAACTAGATCACGAAAAAAGTATATGATTATTCTTTTTCGTTTTCTGCGCAAGGTAATATGAACTCGGAAGCGAAATGATAATAGGCTTCTTAACTCGGTGTTATTAAATACCTTAAGCAAAATTCTTGACCGGCCAGCTTAAGTTGAGCAGGCCGGAAAAACTAGCGCCAATGCACATTAACGGCAGCCGGCGGGGAGTGCTGAGAATCTAGGTCATTCAAAGGAAACCACGATGGATCTTGTTCAAAGTTCTTTAGCGACATGGCACATAATACAGCCAGATAAAGAATTGGCATTTATGATGCTTTTCCTATGATATAGAATTCTTCTTTAGATAACAAAATACTGTGGAAATCCTTATTCGAACTCATTAACTAAGAAGCTGTAGACAATTATCAGCTTTTCCTGCTGAATTAATACTCTATAATTGTTATTAGCATGCCATTTGCATAAAATTTAAGTAACTTTAAGCGATACTAGACGCGCCACTCGAGTTACATTCTTGATGCTTTATTGCGCGATTTATTTGACGCTTTTCAGTATTCCACCGGGAGCTTTACTTACAAAGTTATGTTACTGAAATTGGCAACCGTGGAAGTGTTATTTTAGCAATCTCAAAATGAAAAAAAAAAATGATAATAATAAACGACCGTAGCTTTACATGTAATGATCAGCCATATATAATATTACAAACGACTTTCAATACGGCAGAATTGTTCTTCAATGAAAGTTAAACCTTGTATTCCAAGAGGGCTTAAACTTAATCTTCAAATCTGGATTGGCATTCTGATTAAGATTTCTCAACAATTACCCACTATTTTTCAGCTCTAAAAAAGCCAAGATGTTCACACGTCTTGTCACATATTGTAAGCCGTCAAGATAATTTAAATGGTGTAAATATTCAACTGACTTTGAATTCGTCTAATACCATCTACATAAATATTCATCTACCGTATCTTGTTCGGTAATTAGTGCCCCCAATATTTCCCCCACATGAATGAAGAAAAGCTCTCATTTTAGCTTGTACTCTCCAACTGAATGAGCGATTTGGCCCCACATATCTACGAACTTCATTTTTTTCTTCCAACCTTATTTACATCAAGAATGGACAAAAAAAAGCTCCTGCCATCCAATACTTTCTAACTGAATGAGCGAAATGGCTCAGCATGGAGTGCAAACCGTATTTCTGATGGTACCTCACGCATCTTACTCAACATTTTTAAACAATCTTTAGTCAGAAGGGAAGAAGACTACTGGTTTGTCTGCAGAACCAATGGTTTAATTAATTTATCTTAGAATCTATGATTTCAAGAATAATGTGCGCTCAAAAATGAACGAATTGCGTGGCTTAAAGACAATGTGCGGGCTTTTTCCACTGATGGATGGCTGGTTGATTTTTTAACATCCAGTAACAGGCTCTCATACTGGGCGACTTATCAAAATGTGTTTAGTAAGGAATGTACTCAATTCTTGATCTCAGTCACAACTTTTATTATAATAAACAAAAGTCATGTTGCGGTCAGAGCAGATTGATACAAGTCGAATATGCAGTGTAGTACCAGATTGATTCAGTGTCTCCTTACCTTTCTCCGATGGCTAATTCTCTGCAACCATCACTAAGCGGGTGGCCATTTACATCAGCTAATCTAATAAGCTTACTGATGAATAACCTTAAAAACCGCGACGGTTTAATGGCGCAACTCTTTTACAATCAATATAACATAGGTAGCCCGCATTCGAGTTTCCCCCCTTATGTTTCTATCCAAAATGTCTTTCAATCTACTGTTCGGCTTGCTATTCTCTTATGCCCATGTGCAGGCACAATCGTTTAGTGCTCCTATTGAGATCGAGTATAACGGTCAAGACTCTAGCATAGTGAATTTTGATCTTGGCGATATAAACTATTTTGTGCCTAGTAGCTTCGAACCTTACGTTGCTGAGTTTCAGGAATCCAATAATATTTGGCATGCCAAATGCGATGAAGATTCTTTTATCGGTGCAGGACCACCGCTTTCTGATTTATTTGGAAGAGGGACCACTGTCTATGGACCTTTGGTTTGTGTTGAAGACCCTAACCAAGCAATCACATGGCAACCGAATGACCAAGGTGTTTTCACTGCTGGAGCATTACCTGCCTTTACTGTGTATAAGGTAGTTGAGAATGATGGAACCGGTATTCCCACTACAAGGTTTGCCATTGGCGGCAGTATGTCCGTCCCCGCTGGTGTCAATACTGAGGCATACGAAATGACTATAGCAGCTGTCACTGGTCCGTCTTCTAGTAGCACTTCCACTGAAACATCTACCGCTACTGAGACTTCTACTGCTACTGAAACCTCTACTGCTACTGAAACCTCTACTGCTACTGAAACTTCAACTGCTACTGAGACTTCTACTGCTACTGAAACTTCCACCGCTACTGAAACCTCTACTGCTACTGAAACTTCAACTGCTACTGAGACTTCTACTGCTACTGAAACTTCCACCACTACTGAGACTTCTACTGCTGCTGAGACTTCCACCTCCACTGAAACTTCTACTGATACTGAAACCTCTACTGATACTGAAACCTCTACTGCTACTGGTTCTACTTCTTTGGGAACCGAAACTGCCACTGGCTCTACTTCCACTGAAACTACTAATTCTACATCCATTGAGTCTTCTTCTACTCCTTCAACTGACTCCACGACATCGACTTCTTCTACCATCACTCTCACATCGTCATCGTCATCGTCATCGTCATCTGTGCCTACTTCACTTGAAATAGTTCTGGAGATCCGTCAGAACTCTACCATTGTTGGTTACCTTAATGACGTAGATACATTAGTCAGCTCTACTGTTTCTTCTTGGCTCTATAGAAGCCCTCCTTCTCGTATTCACGGCGAGGTTGGTGTTCTAGGAATCAGCGGCGATACTCTTGTCCAGCAACCTTATGTCGGTAACGAGAAACGTCAACAGTTTGTTCCTATCTCGTCCCCTGTGTCTCTTGATCAACCGATTTCATTCAACGGTCAGCAGAATGTCTTTTTGTGTGGACGTGAACTGCATGTTATTGGAGGACCTGATTGTTCGGAAGTTACTGTCTATCCTGTTGTTTCTCACTTCACGTCCTCGTCGACTACCCCGACTGGCACTGGTACGACCACTTCAGGCTCTGCTACTAGCAACACTGGATCTGCCACTTCGACTAAAGGCTCAACCGATGTTGTTACTACTACCAAGACTGCAACTGCTACCGACACCGATTGCACAACCGGTTGCATTACCACTGCTACCAAGACTATTACCTGCTGCAAGTATGAGACCTGTACTCCATTTGTTTGCCCATGCACTACTGTGCCAAAGGATTACACTACCACTATCATTGTTGGACCTAAGACTATCATTGATGTGTGTCCTGAGACTATGACTGTTCCGTATACTAAGTATATTGAGACTGCTACCGCTACTGCTACTGGAAGTGTCCGTCCTGCCGACAAAGAGACTTCTACTGGAGCTGTTCAACCGACCGGCCAAGAAACTTCTACTGGAGCTGTCTACCCCACCAATGTCGTGCCCAGTTCTGGCTACAAGCTCCCTGTTTCTTGGGCTTTATTCGCCATGTGTTTCTTCATGTTGTAGAGACTTTTTTGACTTAATTATATGAAATTTTTTATCGTCTACTTAAGAATTGTCCGGTTATTAGTTGTATAATACATAGGAAGGTGGGATCAGCATAAAATGTGAGTGAAAGTAGTCAATGGATGCTTTGTAAGAAATTTGAATAAGTACTTTATTACAGAGCAAGATATATTTTATTTACAGATGCTCTTGATTAATATCTAATTTTATCAATGATGGTTCGTCCATTCTTTAAGTTAAACTGTCTAAGCTGGAATAAACAATGGGGTATTTATTCTTACTCCAACGAAAAACGTATTTTAGAGATTAATATCTATACTGTTTCTTTTTCTTCTTTTTATACTCTTATAATTTATGCAAGATTATTCTGAATTATATAAAACCGTTTTAGTCGTGATGGCTGCCCCCACCCCCGCCCATTCCCTGAGACTAATCAGAACTTTAGGTAATTATAACCTAGCAACGCTATTCTACCGATCACGTATGGATAGTATATGGTTAAATACTAAGTCAATACAGCAAAAGATTATTAAAAGGTGTATATCCTATTCTCTTAGTTAGGAGGAGGTGAACCACGAAATTTTTCTAGAATGAGCTTCTGATTACTATAGTATCGCCGTAAGTAACTAGTTCGCATTATAAAATAAGGTTACGGGAAACACAAAAAAAGCTAAATATTTAGACAAAGTTTGAATATTTGATGTACAATGGTTGGTATAGAGTAAATAAGCTAGACAGAGTTAAGCAATACTTACTGACAGAACTATCTGTAATCAATCTTATTATCTCTAAAAGTTGTTGAGACTTTTCTGAATTTAATCTTTCCTTAACATCTTTGGACTTCTTTAAATTATTATTAAGTATGGTAGACTATACTTACGTTCGTAAGTTATTCCTAACAGACGAAAACCCACTATCGCGTTTGCTTCCCGCACCAAAAAATAACCCCTTGGTTAGAATATGAGAAACGATGTATTCATATCAACGTTCTAAGTATTGGCATTCCCAATTAATTAAGTCAAACGCCTTAACGGATATGTATCACAATATGTAGACTCTAAATATGGACCTCCTCCGATCAATATACATAGAGGTTTCGAATCCTGTTATACAAGGAAGCAAAACACATAAGAGAACATCCTTACATTTTGATTACCTTTACCTATACTCAATCTTTATTACTATTCAAGGTGTTGAAATTTTCTGAATATTCTTTCTTCTACATCTTTGGTTTACCTAATTAATTCTATTTAAACTTCAGTAGACTAAGACTTCCGTCCGTAACTTATCTTAACCCCGTTCTTACCACGTGTGTAATTCCATCACAATGATATCTGGTTGAAAATTTAAGCTACGCTACAAGTAATGTTGTTGTGGTTACCGGTAGATTGGTTAAGTGAGTAGAAAAAATTTGATAACACCGTGTAGCGTTAGATGATTCTATGTCACTTATTATAAAGTGAAGTGGATCTTATATTGATCATAACAGTGACTGAAATGACTGTCTTATCAATCAACTACATTTAGAGTTAGAGTTAATACTATCCGCACATGGTACTGGAAGAGATCTGATAAGATCAACAATCTAAATTATTTAATTAACCAAAATTCCAAGCACCACTGAATGTAGTGCGTGACTGCTAACATGGTAGTTACTAAATAACTAGACAGATTAACACCAGAAAAGGGGGTTTGCTATTATATTATTTGTTAATTTTTTTTTCATTTTTTTTTTTTTTTTTTTTGTTTTAATTTTCTTTTTCTTCTTTCTTGCTTAGTCTACCTCTACGCCTCATAGACAGCGTGAGACACAAAGATCTCCCCTAAAGTTTAACTATAACTTTGTTGCGGAAACGTGAAAGATAGATAGGCTATGGTTAATCTACATTTACGATCTAAGTCTTTCTTGTTTGTAAAGCCCCGCCTTGTATCTTAAGCTACTATAAATATCCCCAATATGCCTTCTTTAAATATCAATGTTGAAATTTTGCTTCTTTCTTGGGCTAACAGTTGCCTTGGAATTCACTGCCTCATTAAAAGTTATCAACGATGGAGTTGAATCAGGGTTGGAATTATATAATCCTTTGGTTCCATCTCATTTTAGGTATTTTTTTCTCGCAGAAAATGAGGGATTTCCCGTGACTTTTAAACAGCTAGAATCAAACCCTTCTGAATGGGTTGCGTATTGTACTCAAAATGAATACCTAGGAATTGATTCCCGTCCCCTTACATCAAGCCTGACGCCGGAAGACTTTTGGCTTGCATTTCTAATAACTACCCGCGTGAATTGCATCATGGTTTCGGAGGGTCCAGCGATAATTTGGACAGATGTCCCTGATGTAGGTTTTCTTCCAACTACTACCCTTGATGACATTCCAAGTGTGAACTTCTATAGCACTGTTACAGATACTTTAGAGTATGCCGTCCTTGGTGAAGTTTCGGTAACTTTAGAAGTGAATATTACTTATAACCTTGCAGACTGGAGTTTCAAGCCGGTAACAGAGTCTGTAGTGTCCTCATCAACGACTTCTAGTAGCACTGAAACGTCTTCAATGACTTCTAGCAGTACTGAAACGTCTTCAATGACTTCTAGCAGCACCGAAACATCTTCAACAACTTCTAGCAGCACCGAAACATCTTCAACAACTTCTAGTAGCACTGAAACGTCTTCAATGACTTCTAGCAGTACTGAAACGTCTTCAATGACTTCTAGCAGTACCGAAACATCTTCAACGACTTCTAGTAGTACTGAAACGTCTTCAATAACTTCTAGTAGTACCGAAACATCTTCAATAACTTCTAGCAGTACTGAAACGTCTTCAATAACTTCTAGCAGTACTGAAACGTCTTCAATAACTTCTAGCAGTACTGAAACGTCTTCAATAACTTCTAGCAGTACCGAAACATCGTCTTCAATAACTTCTAGTAGTACCGAAACATCTTCATTTACAAGTGACACAGAAACCGCAACCTCAAGAGTAACTTCAATTGGCAATATGACAGTTACTAGTACCGGTTTGACAAGTACTATCAGCCAAGTTTCTAGCTCGACCCTATCCTCTGAAATTTCTACCGTCAGTAGTACTACATCATCAACCGATCCGACAGTTACGTCATTTGATGCTGCGTTAGAGATCTTATTAAACTCTACTAGAGTCGGATTTGTATCGACTGTTGATGGCACTAGTGAACTCATTCCTTCACTATGGGAATATAATAGTCCTCCTTCATGGTTTTCCGGTTCCAACGGCGTATTAGGTATAATCGGTGATACTTTTGCTGTTGGTAATGCCCTTGATTTGACTAAGCGACAAGAATTTGTGCCATTCAATGCCAGTGCTGTTATTAACCAACTTGTATTATTCAATGGTCGGCTAGTGGTGTATCTTTGTGGTGAAGAATTACGTACAGTCAGAGAAGTTGGATGCTCCGATGTCGTTGTACGAGCTATTATTCCTGAGTTTAGCAGTTCAACTTCGTCCTCAGCAACAGAAACAAGGACATCTAGTAGTACACCCGCTACTGCTTCTGCCGCCACTAAAGATACTGCTGAAACCGTCACTCGAACTATCACTTACTGCAAACAGAGTATTTGCACTCCATTAGTTTGCCCATGTTCTACCTTGCCGGAAGAGTACACCACTACTGTAATTGCAGGTCCAGTTACTGTCATCACTAAGTATCCTCAGACACTAACTATTCCTTACACTAAGTATGCAGCTAGTGTGACTCATAGTGCGACTCATAGTTTGACTCATAGTTTGACTCATCAATCGGCTAAACCAATAGCCAGCAGCACTACAAAAGAAACTACAGCTGCTCCGACAGCAGTAGGAACTGGTAGTGCTACTATTGCCAACAGTTTGTGGGTTATTCCACTAGGTCTGTTAATACTTTTGTAAAGTAGTTTCTGTATTCTAGCAAGAACAACGATTTTGATATTTCGCCTGCATAGGTTGTGTTAACATAATTATTTAGAGTACAAAAGACTCTCTATAGGTGGATTATAGATCTCCTGCATGGTAGATTTTTAATATTCATTACAGAAAGGAAATGCATCCATCATACTTTGAAATGGCAGCCAAAAAGAAACTTAAATCGAGTCTTGGTATCGCAAACAATATAAGAAAATCTCTGCTACCAATAACCTAAAGTAGTTAATATTTACTAAACTAGTTGGTTGAAGAAATATTAATCTGTCTACTAATATATTTATGAGCTGTAAATAGAATGCCTATCTATACTCAGGGTTGAAGTTATCTAACCGATGGCTAGGACTTACCCGGCCCCTGTTCCATTTTATAACAGGTAGTAAGTTCGAGAGCCACATAATATTATGGGTAAGTCATAATCCTCGTCTAGAGGGACTTTTACCAATAATGTTTTTCTCCTTTTTTTTGCCTTAAAGAACGCAAAAACCATAAATATGGCCGAACCCAGCAATCAAGAAATAGAAAATATAATATGGACAAGTGTTTGCTGGTTGGTTCTCTCGTATGTCATCATTTAAATCTCTCCTATTTCTCTTCGTAACCCTTAAAGCCATTCTGCTTCACTGCTGACCAACTAAAGACTAATACAGCAATAAAATAATGGTTTCTGATAAGAGTCAACCCTTTCACGGCGGTTATATTAACCTTTTATTTATCTGATTTTCTCCAATTGACCTTTCTCATTCTACGACGACAGACACTCTGTTGCCAATCTTTCGCTTCAATGATTGGTGGATTTTTCTGGGGCAGCCTCACGCTGAAAACTCTATAGTCTACAATTAGGAGTTAAAGTTCTCGACACGAACCATATATATCACATTTGAACTGGCCTGATTCGTGTACTAGATTTAAGGTTTCGGGTACGGGAGTTTGTCCTATAATCATAGCGTGGGCCTGGAACTAAGTGATATGATTGTGGCTGCTGTTCAGAATAATGTCGTAATGAGATTTTATGAGTGAATTTTGTCAAGTTCATTCGTCCACGTAGCAGAGTCTACTGATACTAAAGGTCACTTATCGAGTTTTGACCCACACATGAACTTCGGCGTCCTAATTTCAGCAGTATCGGAACTGGTTCCATGTTTGGCTTCTACGCTTCATTATAATTCGTTTATATTCCAATTAGTCTACTCATCGCAAATGGTAGTTTTTATTCTGGAACTAGCGGCTCGAAACAAAAAGAATAGGAGAGTATAGTTTTTTATAACTAGATCATGAAAAAAGTAGATGATTATTCTTCTTCGTTTTCTGTGCAAGTTAATATGAACTCGGGAGCGGAATAACAATAGGCTTCTTAACTCGGAGTTATTAAATACCTCAATCAATCCTCGATAATCTTGGTTTAGTATTTATGATGCTTTTACTATGATATAGATGGATAATTCTTCGTTAGATAACAAAATATTGTGGAAATCCTTATTCGAACTCATTAACTAAGAAGTTGTAGATAATTATCAGCTTTTCCTGCTGAATTAATACTTTTTAATTATTATTAGCATGCCATTTGCATATAATTTAAGTAACTTTAAGCAATACTAGACGCGCCACACGAGTTACATTCTTGGTGCTTTATTGCGCGATTTATTTGACGCTATACATAAAAACGCTTTTCAGTATTCCACCGGGAGCTTTACTAACAAAGTTGTGTTACTGAAATTGGCAACCGTGGAAGTGTTGTTTTAACAATCTCAAAATGAAAAGAAAAATAATAATGAAAGACTGTAGCTTTACATGTAATGATCAGCCATTATACAAACGACTTTCAATTTCGGCAAAAATGTCCTTCAGTTAAAGTTAAATCTTATAATCCAAAAGGGCTTAAACTCAATCTTCAAATCTGGATTGACATTCTGATTAAAAATTACTCAACAATTATCCACTATTTTTCTGCTCTAAAAAAGCCAAGACCTGTAAAACGTCTTGTCACATATAGTAAGCCGTCAAGGTATTAGAAATACGAACACAACTGCTTCATTGCTTTTTGGCAGTTAGGACAAGTAGTTGTTATTTTTGAGTTATTGGCGTAATATCGATACAAATTGGGTGAAAATCAATTGGAATTGAATTCGTCTAATGCCATCAATATGAATATTCATTTAACCTTATCTTCTTCAGTAATCAGTGCCTCGAATATTTCCTAGCATGAATGGAGAAAAGCTCTCATTTTAGCTTGTACTCTCCAACTGAATGAGCGATTTGGCACCACATGGCTATGAACAGTATTTTTTACTTCCAACCTTATTTACATCAAGAATGTCTCGAATATTTATCCTTCAGTAAGAATGGACAAAAAAGCTCTCGCTAACCAATACTTTCCAACTGAATGAACCGCTTGGCTCCGCTTGGAGAGCAAAAAGTATTTCTGATGTTATCTCGCACCCCACTCAACATTTTAAACATTCTTTAGTTAGAATGAAAGAAGCCTACTGGTTTTGTCTCCAGAATCAATGTATTTACTAAATAATTTCTCTTACGATCAATTGCATTTTCTAAGATTTGAAGAATAGCTTACGCTCAAAATGATCGAAATGCGTTATTTAAAGGCAGTGTGCGGGGTTTTTTTACCGGTGGACAGATTACTGGTGGATTTTCATCCAGTAACAGGCTCTCATACCGGGCGACTTATCAAAATGTGTTTAGTTAGGAATGTACTCAATTCTTTCTTCAAAAAACAGTGATTATTGTATAAGAAACAAAAGTAATATTGCGGTCAGAACACAATGATAACAATTGAGTATAGACTGTTACTACCGAATTGATTCAATGTCTCCTTACCTTTCTACAATAGCCCAAAGCTCTGCAACCATCATTGAATTTGGTGACCGTTTACATCAACTACTTTAATAAGCTTACTGATGAAGAACCTTAAAAAAGCCGTGATGTTCGAAAATGGCGCAACTCTCTTAGGAATTTTATAATATAAATAGCCCGTGTCCGAATTCCCCGGTACCTGATTATCCAAGATGTCTTTCAATCTGTTGTTTGGCTTGCTACTCTCCTATGCCCTTGCGCAGGATGCTTCGCCGAGTGGTGCTATTAATATCCAATATGACGGTCTAGACGCCAGCATTTCAAATGTTGCTGTTGGTGATACAAACTTTTTCACTCCTAGTGAACAATCCTTCATTGCTGAGTTTCAGGAATCCGGTGATAACTGGGTTGGTAAATGCGATGAGGATACTTTTATCGGTACCGGAGTAGTTGTAGCTAATGCTTATGAACTCGAACTCACTCTCAATGAACCTTTTGCTTGTGTTAGTGACGTTAACCAAGCGATTACATGGACAGCAAATGAGGAAGGTGTAATGACTGCTCAACTCTTAAATGCGTTTACTGTGTTTCAGATAACTACTACTGATGCCCAGCAATCTACCACTTTGTATAATGTGATCGGCCGCAGTCTCACTATCGCTGGTGAGGTCTCGACTTCGGCATACGAAATGACTATAGCAGCTGTCACTCCTATTACGAGTTCTTCTTCCACTGAAACTTCTACTGCTACTGAAACCTCCACTGCTACTGAGACTTCTACTGCCACTGAAACTTCTACTGCTACTGAAACCTCCACTGCTACTGAAACCTCCACTGCTACTGAGACTTCTACTGCCACTGAAACTTCAACTGCTACTGAGACTTCTACTGCTACTGAAACCTCCACTGCTACTGAGACTTCGACTGCTACTGAGACTACTGCTACTGAAACTTCTACTGCCACTGAAACCTCTACTGGCTCCACTTCTACTGGCTCCACTTCCACTGGCTCCACTTCCACTGGCTCCACTTCCACTGGCTCCACTTCTACTGGCTCCACTTCCACTGGCTCCACTTCCACTGGCTCCACTTCTACTGGCTCCACTTCTACTGGAACTACGTCCTCAACCTCTTCTATCAGCACTCTCACTAGTTCATCGTCGTCAACCCCTGAACCTACTTCGTTTGGTGTAATCTTGGAGATTAAACAGAACGCTGCCACTCTTGGCTATCTCGATCCTGCGGACACTTTGGTGAGCCCTACTGTCTCTTCTTGGCTCTATAGAGAATCTCCTTCTCGCATTTATGGTGATATTGGTGTTTTGGGTATCATGGGTGATACTCTTGTGCAACAACCTTATGTCGGCAACGAGAAACGTCAAGCGTTTGTTCCTATCTCGTCTCCTGTGACTCCTAACCAGCCGATTTCATTCAACGGCCAACAAAATGTCTTCTTGTGTGGACGTGAGCTCCGTGTTATTGGAGGACCTGGTTGTCTCGAAGTTTCGGTAGACCCTGTTCCTTCTGACAATACTTCGTCTACTACTACTACCGAAACTAGAACTTCTACCTCTGATTCTACTAGTCATACCGGCACTGCTACTACTACTTCTGATTCTACTAGCAACACTGGATCTGCCACTTCAACTGATGGCTCTACTGGTGCTGTTACTACCACCAAGACTGAAACCGCTACCACCACTGACTGCTCTACCGGTTGCGCTACTACTGCCACCAAGACTGTGACTCACTGCAAGCTTGACATTTGCACTCCTTTCGTCTGCCCTTGCACTGCTATACCCGCCGGTTACACTACGATCATCATTGTTGGACCTAAGACTATCATTGATGAATGTCCTGAGACCATGACTGTGCCGTATACCAAGTACATTGAGACTGCCACTGCCACTGGAAGTGTCCTTCCTACTGACAAAGAAACTTCTACTGGAGCTGTGCAACCGACCGACCAGGGAACTTCTACTGGAGCTGTTCAACCTACCAATGTTGTGCCCAGTTCTGGTTACAAGCTTCCTGTTTCTTGGGCTTTATTTGCCATGTGTTTCTTTATGTTGTAAGAGACCTTTTTACTTTTTATTTAGTATCTATTATGTATATGTTATATAGATATATCTTCGTATAGTTAAGGATTGTCTAGTTATTACTTGTATAGCATTTATGAGGAGTTGAGGCCTGCATGTAATATGAATAAAAGTAGTCAATGACCGGCTCTGTAGGAAATTAGAGTAGTTAGTTTGTCGTAGAGCAAGATGAAATTATTAGAGGATGCACTTGATTAATATCTAATTTATTAATGTCGTCCATGCTTTGCGTTAAACTGTCTAAACTGGAAGGAACAATTGGTGGTTAATTTACTCCAACAGGGAACGTACTTTAGAGATGTAGATTAATAGTATATGGTTTGCATGATACTACGGCAGTTTTCTGTAGTTTTATAATTGATCAATGAGACACAAGCCTGGACAGGTTATAGAAGCCCGTCCTACTCAACTAAACCTTATAATTCATATACTGGTGGCAGCTTTAGTGATTTTCTTGCTCGTTGAGCATGTTTGTATAAGGATCTTGTCAGTAATTGGCACACTATTATGTGCATACGAAAGTGTAATCAAATAAGACAAACGGAGACCGTTTGTGAGATCTAACGACGATAGCTGCCAAGAGAAACTTACACCTTGTCTACATATACGTATCGATAACGTGCGTACAAGAAATACTGCTGCACTAAGCCAATATAGCCCCTAGATTAGAGGTATCGATGCTAAACATCGGCCACAAAAGACACCGTTAGCAAATTGCTAAGATAATATCAACTTGTTAATTGATTTGGCCATGATTACAACTCTGTAAGGTTAGTTGACTAAGTTGAAATCTTTGCTTAAACATAGTGTAGTGTTAGATTATTCTATATAACAATTCCTAACTCTTGATAATCTGTTCATTATTAATTAGTACAGATGAAGTGCATCTTATATATATATATATATATATGTCTGTTGTTATATACTGACTGCCGAGACTGTTGGGATGAAAGTTAAGCGATGAGTGAAAGACTTAGTCTACGTTCTAAATAGTTGTGTTGTAGGTAGAATCAAGGGAAAAACAAAACAAGAAATAAAAAGAAAAACCTTGAGAATACCTTAGTAATAGATATTAGATAAATCAAACAATAGTAAATAGTAAACGGGGAAGTCAAGTAAAGTGAGAAAGAGATAATTA